>KN483657.1:657-34691 GCA_000787095.1 Periophthalmodon schlosseri | reverse complement strand
TAAACCGGGACTAAACCAGGACTATACGAGGACTACATCAGGACTGAAACAGGACTAAACTAGGTCTAACCCAGGACTAAATCATGGACTATAACCAGGTCTAAACCATGTCCAGCCCAGCCCTTACCTCCTGTGTCTGGCGTACTTGCCGCTCACATGTCCGCTGCCGTCACAGCCCGGAGTGGGACAGCTGTGCATAAAACAAAACTATTACTAAACAAAACAAGATCCCAGACAAACAGCAGGACTAAAACTGTCTGAGAGAGACTCAGATCTGAACTTTAAACTCATCCAAGGATCCCATTCACAGAACATGTAGATGTCTAAACTACAGGGTTAGGAGCTTTAACACAGAATAGGACTCCATGTAGCTTGGGGTTGTTGTTTCTTTGTTATAAACTCGAGTCTAAAGTATTTACCTGAAGAGCTCCTGAGTGAGCGCCTCCACTGCAGCTGCACAGACACAGTGTTAAAGGGACAGTTAGATTTTTACAGCTGTACATAAATAAATGACATATTGTACATTAGAACACTTCAGTACTGTTACAACAGAGATCCAGTATCTGACCTGTGCAAATGTGTCCCAAACTGCTGAGAAACACTCCTCGTCCATTTATAGTGCATGTGATAGATTTATATATTTGTTTAATTCTGACTTGGTTTGGTGGATAGTACTAGTGGTCAATACTGATCATAGTTTTACACCAGTTAAGTGGCAGTTTGTGAAGAAAAGCAGAAAACAAAAAAATACAAAAATACAGGAAGTAGCGCTGAGTTGTGAAACAATATCCCTCTGCCTATGTCATCAACACAGAGAACTCCATCCAAAATATAGACAGTTTACTCACAAGGAAGACACTGACACTAACAAGGATTCAACTAAATAAAAGTGTGGTCATTTTTTAATTAGTATAATCATAACTAGAGATCAACCGATCTGGGTTTTTCATGGCCGATGCTGATACCGATTCTTTAGAATACACAGCAACCAATGGCCGATAAAAACAAAATATCGGCCTGTGCTAGAGAATTAAGGATGATAGCTGATATGCTAAAAAGTCCAAATATTGGTCTATCTGTGTAATTTGCCCCTTGTTTACATTATGGTTGCTAAGTAACAGTTATAGCATTACCTCTATGTATGTCACATCTGCTGCCCGTGTACAACCAGGAAGTAATATTATAAACTTCACCAAAATGACAAAACTAGAAAAGGCTGGGCAAGATTTGTAGTCAAATCTTCAATATAAAGATGTTCACCATGTTTCAGAGAAATGAGTGGTCTAACCCACATATGCACTTAAAGTATTTGATTCATTATTAGCAAATGAAATTATTTAATATGTAATAGATTAATGAAACATTTGAATAATTTTTTGTTTGTTTGTTGTTCATTTGTCTTTGTTGTTTGTCTGTTGTTTGTGTGACACGTGTCTGTTTTTTGACTGTTTGGCTGTTGTTTGTGTGATGTTTGTCTGTCTGTTGTTTGTTTGCATGACGATTGTTTGTCTGTTGTTTGTTTGTGTGATGTTCGTATGTTGTTTGTTTGTGTGACGTTTGTTTGTCTGTTGTTTGTTTGTTTGTTGTGTGTGTGATGTTTGTTTGTTGTTTGTTTGTGTGATGTTTGTTTGTGTGTTGTTTGTTTGTTGTTTGTCTGTTATTTGTCGTTTGTTGTTTATGTGATGTTTGTTGTTTGTTGTCTGTTGTTTGTTTGTGTGGCGTTTGTTTGTCTGTTGTTTGTGTGATGTTTGTTTGTCGTTTGTCTGTTGTTTGTGTGATGTTTGTTTGTCTGTTGTTTGTTTGTTGTTTGTCTGTTGTTTGTCTGTTTGTTTGTTGATTGTCTGTTGTTTGTCTGTTTGTTTGTCTGTTGTTTGATGTTTGTGTGATGTTTGTTTGTTGTTTGTGTGATGTTTATTTTTCTGATTTTGTTGTATGTGTGATGGTTGTTTGTTGTTTGTGTGATGCTGTGATGTTTGTTGTTTGTGTATTATTTGTTGTTTGTGTGATGTTTGTTTGTCTATTGTTTGTCAGTTATTTGTGTGACATTTGTTTGTCTGTTGTTTGTCTGACTGTTGTTTGTTTGTTGTTTGTCTATTGTTTGTTTGTTGTTTGTGTGATGGTTGTCTGTTTGTCTGTTGTTTGTTTTTTGTGTGATGTTTGTTTGTCTGATGTTTATCGGTTGTTTGTGTGATGTTTGTTTGTCTGTTGTTTGTCTGACTGTTGTTTGTTTGTTGTTTGTCTATTGTTTGTCAGTTATTTGTGTGACATTTGTTTGTTGTTTGTGTGATGTTTGTTTGTCTATTGTTTGTTTGTTGTTTGTGTGATGGTTGTCTGTTTGTCTGTTGTTTGTTTTTTGTGTGATGTTTGTTTGTCTGATGTTTATCGGTTGTTTGTGTGATGTTTGTTTGTCTGTTGTTTGTCTGACTGTTTGTTTGTTGTTTGTCTGTTGTTTGTCTGCCTGTTGTTTGTGTGACGTTTGTCTGTTGTTTGTGTGATGTTTGTTTGTTTGTTGTTTGTGTGACGTTTATCTGTCTGCCTGTTGTTTGTGTGACGTTTGTCTGTTGTTTGTGTGATGTTTGTTTGTTTGTTGTTTGTGTGACGATTGACTGTTGTTTGTGTAATATTTGTTTGTTGTTTGTTGTTTGTGTGACGTTTATCTGTTTGGTTGTTGTTTGTGTGACGTTTGTCTGTTTGTGTGTTGTTTGTTGTTTGTGTGATGTTTGTTTGTCTGTTGTTTGTGTGATGTTTGTCTGTTGTTTGTCTGTTGTCTGTGTGATGTTTGTTTGTTTGTTGTTTGTGTGACGATTGACTGTTGTTTGTGTAATATTTGTTTGTTGTTTGTTGTTTGTGTGACGTTTATCTGTTTGTTTGTTGTTTACGTGTCGTTTACCTCGGACTCCTTTGGACCTGGTTCTGTGGCGTTTCTCAGACGAGTTCACCTCCATCTGTCAAACACAAACACCAGTGTTTATCCACCGCTCCATCCCACCTGCTCCACAGAAGACTTTACTCATCTCTCTCCTCTCGCTTTCTCTCCTAACTCTTCCTTTTCTGCCTCCTTCATGCTCTCTGCCTCTCTCCTACTCCTCCTTTCCTCTCTCTTCCCTTTTCTTTTCTCTCCTCCCTTACTCTCACTCTCCTCCATTTTTCCTTCTCCTCCGCCTGTTTCTCTCTCTATCTCTCTCTCCCTTCTGTTCCTCTCCTCCTCTCTCTTCCCTCTCGTCTCTCTCACACTCCTCATTCCTCCCTCTCCTCTCTCCTCTCTTTAGTTGACCAGTCTCTCTCTCCTCCTCTCGTCCTCTTCCCCCTCTCCCCTCTCTCTCACCTGTTTTTGGAGGAGCTCTTTAGTTAACCAGACTCTCTCTCCTTCTCTCATCCTCTTCCTCCTCTCCCCTCTCTCTCACCTGTTTTTAGAGGAGACCTGTAGTTGAGCTGTCTCTCTCTCTCTCTCTCTCCTCCCCTCTCCTCCTCTCTTCCTCTTCCTCCTTCTCTCTCTCTCTCACCTGTTTTTGGAGGAACTCTTTAGTTGAGCTGTCTCTCTCTCTCTCTCTCTCCTCCCCTCTCCTCCTCTCGTCCTCTTCCTCCTCTCTCACCGTTTTTTGGAGGAGCTCTTTGGTTGAACTGTCTCTCTCTCCTCCCCTGTCCACCTCTTGTCCTCTTCCCCCTCTCCCCTCTCTCTCACCTGTTTTTTGAGGAGCTCTTTTATTGACCTGTTTCTCTCTCTCTTACCCTCTCCTCCTCTCATCCTTTCCCCTCCCTCTTCCCTCTCTCTCCCCTCTCTCTCACCTGTTTTTGGAGGAGCTCTTGAGTTGATCTGTTTCTCTCTCTCTTAACCTCTCCTCCTCTCCTCCTCTCCCCTCCCTCTTCCCTCTCCCCTCTCTCTCACCTGTTTTTGAAGGAGCTCTTTAGTTGACCTGTCTCTCTCTCCTACCCTCTCCTCCTTTCCTCCGCTCCCCTCCCTTTTCCCTGTCTCTTCCCTCTGTCTCACCTGTTTTAGACCTCTTGCTGTTGTAGTGAGTGCAGAGTCTTTGGTCTGAGTTTGAGCTGCATCAGACTTTCAGTTTCACCACATCCTCTGTAAAAAAAAAAACAAAAACAAAAAATATTAGTTAAAGTCAGTGGTACCTGATTTTCACATGGCAGAAGGGGAGGAAGTCAGTATTTAAACGTGCCTAACTCGCCTGCAGCTCTCACAAGTAGTATAAATAGGGATGCACCAATCCAGCTTTTTCCGGTTCCAAGACCGCTTTCGATACTAAGACTTATAGATACCAGAGACTGAAAACATTTATTTTCTTTAAACAAAAATGAAATAACACATTTGGGTCAGTTTTGTCTAATGTATCTGCCATTTATCTCTCAAGTATCGACAGCTTTGCATAAACTTTGCATAAATAAAAAAAAAAGTTCAAACATTGTGACACTTTCTGGGCGACAACGACCAGTAAATAGTCTTATTACATCAGTGTAAATTTCCAATCAGGATCGACTTAACCCATATGTGGAAGCCATCACAGATACCAGTATCGGATCAGTACATCCATTCATTTTAGACACGTGCATGACAGCTTTTTGACACAGCAAACTGTGGACCGCCCTCCTGTCCTCTTTGTTCGTGTTCTGAAAATAAATGTTTTATTTTGGTTCAGTCCAGGTTCAGTCCTGGTCCAAACCTGGTTTGGCCCTTCTTTAGACCTGGTTCAGTCCTGCTTCAGTCCAGGTTCAGTCCTGTTTTAGCCCTTGTTCAATCCTTGTCCAGTCCTGGTTTAATCCTTGTTCAGTCTTGGTTCAGTCCAGGTCTAGTCCTGGTCCAGTCCTGTTTCAGTTCTGGGTTTTGTCTGGGTTTATCCTGGGCTGAACTCGGTTTCATTAAATTCCAGATCACGCATCCTCGGGGTTCATCTCAGGCCTCTACTGAGCGCGCTCCAACCCCTCGTCTGCTGCTCTCTACTGAGCGCGCTCAGACCTGCAGTCTCCATGGAAACCATACAGAGAGTTCTATAGAGACCATCCATCAAACAGGACCAGGACTGAAGTGGGTCTAAACCAGATCTAAAGGAGGACTGAACCAGGCCTGAACCAGGACTGAACCAGGTCTAAACCTGTTCTAAAGGGGGACTGAACCAGGACTGAACCAGGTCTAAAGAAGGACTGAACCAAGACTAAAACCAGGTCTAGAACCAGATCTAAAGGGGGACTGAACCAGGACTGAACCAAGACTGAAACCAGGACAAAAAGCAGGACTAAACCAGTACAGGACAAGACTACCCTCAAACGACCTTTTGGCACTTAACCTTGTAAAATAAAACCATTATTTTTATGACCACAAAATGTAATGAAAGTTACATTTAGTCCTGGTTCAGTCCTGGCTCAGTCCTGGTCCTGGTTTAGTCCTGGTCTGGCCCTGGTCCAGTCATGCTTCAATGCTGGTCTAGACTGTAGTCTCTGAGGTGAATACAGATGAGCTTCACATATAGGACACACTCTGCTCCCTCTTAGACTAAACCAGAGCTGAGTGAAGATTAAACCAGGACTAAACCAGTTACCATGGTGACACAACTGACACATTAGAAAACAGAAGATCATCTCATGGTCCTGTTTAGGAGATTTTCAACAAAAACGTGAGAGTGACTAACTAAAAACTGTTGGGTAATGCTAGCTAGCTTGTGAATGTTATTTGAGAGGGACTTGATTAACAGCACAAATCTGCTCACCTGTTGTATTTCTAAGTGAGCTCTTTATGGTCAGATTGTGTTAAAACAAAGCTCAGATTAAAGTCTAATGCAGTGTTCAGACCACAGCATCAAAATCGCTTTGAACGCCTCTAGTGGGACGCCTGTAGTGGGACGCTTGTAGTGGGACACCTGTAGTGGGATGCCTGTAGTGGGACGACTATAGTGGGTCAATTGTAGTGGGATGCCTCAAGTGGGACATCTCTAGTGGGACACCTCTAGTGGGACGACTGTAGTGGGACGACTGTAGTGGGACATCTGTAGTGGAACAACTGTAGTGGGACGTCTGTAGTGGGACGACTGTAGTGGGACGTCTGTAATGGGACGACTGTAGTGGGTCAACTGTAGTGGGATGCCTCAAGTGGGACACCTCTAGTGGGACGACTGTAGTGGGACATCTGTAGTGGAACAACTGTAGTGGGACGTCTGTAGTGGGACGACTGTAGTGGGACGTCTGTAATGGGACGACTGTAGTGGGTCAACTGTAGTGGGATACCTCTAGTGGGACACCTCTAGTGGGACAGCTGTAGTGAGACGACTGTAGTGGGACGACTGTAGTGGGACGACTCTAGTGGGATGACTGTAGTGGGATGCCTCTAGTGGGACGACTGTAGTGGAATGCCTGTAGTTGGACGCCTGTAGTGGGACAACTGTAGCGGGACGACTGTAGTGGGACGCCTGTAGTGAGATGCCTCTAATGGGATGCCTGAAGTGGGACGCCTGTAGTGGGACACCTGTAGTCAGATGCCTGTAGTGGGACGCCTGTAGTGAGACGCCTGTAGTCGGTAGTTTTCCAGGTGTCTTTGTGAATGAAGCAGACCAGGTTGAGAGAGTGGCTTTAGTGTATTTATTACATAAAAGCCATCAATGGAGGCAATGCTCAAGACGCACTGATGATGGCAACGCGCCACAGAAATGCAGGATGGCCTGCCGTCACCATAGCATTACAAGCTTCAGACAGAGCAGAGCCTTTAGTTAGCATCACACTCTCAGGGAATGTTGATGACATCAGCTGCAAAGGATCAGTAGATTTAAAGTTGAATTTAACTTTTCTCACTTTGGTTACAGTCCTCAGTCTTCCAGTAAATAAATGAATTTTCTCTTTCAGAAATGTTTAGTGCAGAGTTTTATTTTGAAGATACCTCCGCATTGTTATTCTTGTTGTGTAGAAGTTTGAATCATGTGTTTATTTTAGGTCACACATTGGACCCCTCACTCCAGTCTGACTACACACTACTAAACTAAACGAATATCTGATGACAACAAGAGGCAAGCATTTAGCATTTTGGCTGGGTGATATAGCAGAAAGGGGAAGGTAAGGAGTGAGTTTGATACTCGGCTTGAACCATTTGTGAAAAATGTCTCATTGCGACTGAGATTAGATTTGTGATTGATGTTTTAATAAAAGGATTCTGTTCAAAGTTCACATTTTAAACACGTCCAGAAAAACTGACAAAAAGACTGAAATCTGAACTGACAAACTAATACAAGAATCACATTAAGAATGTATTTGTACAGATCTGGAATAAGACAGTAGAGTTTGTCTGTGGATGAAATGATGGTACTTCAAAAACTGCAGCCTTTGTGATTTGCTGATTGCGTCCATTCAAATTGTGATTTTGATTTGGTTGCGATTAATCTTGCAGCTCTATTTGATACCAGATTTGAGAATGAATTCTGCCTTTTTACATACAAGTACACACTTTTCTAGTACTCTCTCTGGTCTCATTGGAGCAGTTTGGGTCAAAGATCATTGAGATTTAAGTATTAAGTACAGAGAGCTTCTCCTAATTTAGTTGATCAAGAATTTCTTTAGCCAGTTACCAACCGATTTTTCCCCTCACACTGTTTCGTCATGATTTTATTTTGTCTTAAAAGTGCACAAACTTTGGAATCTCAGTCACCTGCTTCTCTTCTCTGACTGGAATGTTCTACAGCATAGCATTAAACTTAAAGATGGAGTATTTTACTTCAATGGGGTATTAATTGCTAACACGTAACGTAGATTTGTGGGCTGACCATTGGACAGAATCTTACAGCTAACCATAAGGAGGTTTCAAATCGCTAAATTACGCAAACATGCATTGATGACATTTAAAACCTCTTCAGGTATGTTTATGATGAGGGAACATTATAACATGGGAGAAAGCTCCAAAAAGTCCATTTTGCATAATAACCCTCTTTAACTATCTCCAGGATGACAAGCATGTGATGCCACTGGACCAAAGTTACAGTCAGAGGCGACCTCGCTCATTTTCAGCAATAAATTGTTGACATCAAGGTAAATAAATTTAATGCCATACCTTGTAACATTTTATGCAAAGCAATAGCATTTCCATGGAAACAAGCATGTGGCAGACAAACAAATTAAAAATGGCTTTCAATCTTAATTTCCTGAACATAAAAAATACAGACTTTGAATCTGTCCAATTTAACACAAAAATGTTCAGATTTGTTCCTCCGTCAGTCTTGTGTCTGCTCTGACTTAATAGAAATGACTGAGTCTCTATTCAGAAAACGCAATGACATGCAAATCCCTGTTTTGGATTTATCATGATGCTATGAAAAAGTAGAAAAACAATCATTTAACATGTAATGAACCTAATTTGATGTTTAGTTACCATTGCCATACTGTGCTGTTAAGTGCCACCAATATTAAGATAAACAAGTCAATTCATAGCTTTATATTAAAGGTCCTATAATCTGAAAAAAGTACTTTTTAGATCTTTTGGGACACTTTGTTCCACCTGCCGACATCATCAGTGGTGATCCAGGAGAGCTCCTCTGTGTTTTTAAAGTCTTCACCAGCAACTGGAGTTTTGCACAAACATTATGACTCGGGCAGTAGCAGGCTTAAGTGTCCAATAAGGTTTAAAAGACTGAACAATACACACTTCCTGTTGTATGCAACATGAGGACTTTTTTCCCATTCAAATGATATAATAATTCATATTGTTAATCGCTATGGCCACAGTCGTAATTTCTCATGGACAGGTTTAAACTCAGTTCAGTCTTGTAATGGATCTGTCCAAGTTTAGTTCTGTTTCAGTACAGGTTTAATACCTGCATTATAACTGCTCTAGTCTAGTTCTGGTTCAGTCCTGATCCAGTCCTGGTTCAGTCCTGGTTCAGTCCTGGTCCAGTCCTGGTTCAGTCCTGGTACGGTCCTGGTCCAGTCCTGGTCCAGTCCTGGTTTATCTTGGTTCAGTCCTGGTTTAGTCCTAGTTTAGTCTTGGATTAGTCCTGGTTTAATCCTGGTTCAGTCTTGGTTTAGTCCTGGTTCAGTCCTGGTTTAGTCCTGGTTTAGTCCTGGTTCAGTCTTGATTCAGTCTGTGACCTTAAAGAACCTCAGAGTTTAAATTATTCAGACTGTCCCAGACTCTGGACTATCTCAGAAAGAAGTGTGTTCTGAGTAAAGCTTCATCTGTGAGCACAGTATGGAAAATGAATTTAAGATTAAACTAAACCCAGGACAAATGAAACCAGGACCAAACAAGTCCAAAACCTGGTCTAAACTAGGACTAAACCAGGACCACACAAGGTAAAAGTGTGTCAAGTGAACAGAACAGAACCAAACTGAAATCAGGACTTGACCAACAAAACCTCAGACCAGATGTAAACCAGGGCTGAACCAGGACTAAACCAGGACTACATAAGGACAAAACCAGGATTAACTCAGGACTAAACCAGGTTTTCAGTGACAGGTGATAGAGAAACAGAGAAACCTACTGAAATGGCGTTGCTTCTTCTTATTCTTTGGTGGCTCGGTCTGGCTAGGTTCGGTTCGGTTCTGGTCTGGACTCTGGTCTCGGCGCAGATCCTGGAACAGTCCCTGGTCCAGTTCTTGTTCAGTCCCGGTTTTGTCTTGTCTTGTCTTGTTCAGCCTGTCTCTAGCACGCTGTCTCCGCGGCCATGCCTGCACCGGAGCCGCGTTCGGAGGATGCTTCGGTAAAAAAGATCCAGACAGACGCACGGACACGCGCACTAACGCACGGACGGACAGCCTGGCACGCGCACGGACGCACTGACGCAGAGACACGCGCGGACCGGACCGAACTGCGCCAAACCCACGCGCCTGAGCCGGTTCCGTGCGCCGGTGAGAGCGCAGACGGAGGAGAGGACGCCGTGGACGCTTTCGTTTTTTTCCGTTGTTTCCGTTGTTTCGGATGCTGATGCTGACGAGGGCGCGCACGCACACAGGGAGGGAGCGCGCACGCTGCATTCCCTCGCATCTCCAGAATGCACCAGTCTCTGCCTTTGTTCGCGTCTATCACAACACAGTTCAACTATCCACACGCGCTGCTCCTGCTTAGGCTTAAAATGACTCATTATAATGACTTTTTTTAAAAGAAGAAAACTCCAAAACTGTCGCAGAAATGTATCATAAACTGACAAATCCACTCTTCAGGAAACAAAGGCACGTTTGGACCATTTGATATTAATATTATTAGACCAAACTTCAATTAGCTTTACCAATTTTGAGATCATGTCTGAGGGATAATCCAGCTCCTGATGTGATTTACAAATGTTTTGGTTTTAGTCCCTTTAAAGTCCTGGTTAAAGGTGCACTATGGAACATTTCCTGTAAAGGGACAACTGCATGCTTCATAGAGATGTACTGCTTTGTCTGTAATGTTCCACCATATGGCATTAAACTTATCAATTGCAATTATTCAATTACAATGTTTATATTGCTAAGAAATTGAAAAACATCAAAACGCATTCTTACTGTGAGCGAGGTCGCCTCTCCACAGATCTGACTGTAACTTGGCTTGGTGGCATCACCTGCTTGTCTCAATGGAGATTTATAGGTTAAATGCCATAGTGTGGAACATTCCAGCCAAAGCAATAACATTTCCATGAGAGATGTGCCAGTGAACGGACCAGAAAAGTAACACAGTGTAGCTTTAGGTCATTGTTTATATCTGGTTTATATCTTGTCAATATTCACTCACTGTGTTAAATATATTGCATTTAATATGGAATTCAAATGACTGTACCTCCATCTGTTCCTTTACAACCCACAGAGGTGGAGGAGGGTTCAGTGTCTTGCCAAAGGACACGCTGTGAGGAGTAGAACCCTCACCTCTGGCCAGTGTGAGTGACAGTGTGTGACTGTAGGAGGACTATAAAGATGGCCTTTCCCCTGCAGAGTTGCTCATCGATCAACCACAGTTTCAGGTCGATCGATGAGCAGGGTGAGAGGCAGTTTCTATGAACAACTTAACTTTATTTACTTTAGGAAATCATAACTTCCACTGCCCACTAAACGCTGTAATAATCCTCGTGCCTTGCATACATTATAGTCTAAACAAATGTACACTGAAGATTTAGAAGGCTGTGCAATTACAAGTTAACTTCAAGCAGACATATTGTTCCCGTGTCTGCTCTATAGTTATAATATATGGCACCTGTGGATCTTTATGTTGTAATTTGCACAGTTGAAATCACAATATTCATCTAAAATGGTGTAATAAAAGAAACAAGTCCGCTGACTTCTGTGTTAGAAAACTGCCGTGCCCAATGGGAGCTCATGTTGCTGTAAACGTCATCATAACGAAGCACTGCATGCGGTCGGCGCCCCCTATGGATAGCTGCATATCACATTAGTGAGCAGCGGATTTTTTTCATTTGTATTTAAATGACTACGCGACGCTGTCCAATACTACGTGTATCACAATTAAGAAAATAAAAATGGAGAAGGAAATGCGTACATCACAGTGGGCGTGGACGTCACAGTGGGCGTGTACTGGTGGAGGTGAGTATGTTCAACTAGATATGCTACTTATGTTTTAAAATTCAAGATACGTATCCAGGTCACATTTTAAACCTGTCCAGGAGCATTCACATCTGAGAGAGACTGAAATCAGAACTTTAAACTCATCCAAGAATCCCAGGCGTTTCAGAACAGTCTGTAGAGGTCTAAACCACAGACCCCGTGTTAGTACTCATCTATTTCTGATTATTCTGACAAGCAATGCGAGTGAGATTTATGTTTTAATAAAAGGATTCTGTCCAAAGTTCACATTTTAAACACATCCAGGTGAGTTGACATAAAGACTGAAATCTGAACTCACAAACTAACACAAGAATCACATTTTAGAACATGTTTGTACAGATCTAAAATACAGGGTTAGCAGTTTTTATGCAGAATAACACAGGAGATTTTGTTTGTGGAGGAAATGATGGTGCTTCAAAAGCTGCAGCCTTTGCGATTTGCTCATTGTGTCCATTCAAATTGAGATTTTGATTCAGCTGTGATTAATCTTGCAGCCCTATTGACCAGTTTAATTTTCTAGGCCAAAATTTTAACAATTGTTTTACCTTTTCAATCCTCGCTTCATTGCTGGAGAATTCCCCTCTAAACCTTAGCTGAGCATCACTTTTGTCTTCACAGTATCCGCAGGCCTGATTTACCCTGAAACCTAAATGCCTGCAATCACCAACAGAGCTGAAACATGACTGAAACATGACATGAAGCTGATGGCACAGAGCAAACATGTAACTGTCATGGATCTATTATAATGTACCTGTACAGTCACCATCCTCCTCCTCACATGTCCTGGGTCTGTCAAATACATGAAGCAGGTGAGACAGACCCCATGTGACCGCTGAGGGTATCACCACTGTAAGATGTTTATGATAATAATCAACAAAAAATTAAGAAAATGATATAAATGAATAATGATAAATAAATCTGCACCATGGTTGGCTGCTCTTGTGCTGCTCTTGTGGCTACTTGGCTCACACACCAAGCAGTTTTTGAGATGATTTGGAGTTTTGAGCTTTGTTTTTAATGTCATATCTTGGGATTTTTAAGGCACTAAGAAGCACATGCAGTTCAAAGGACACAGCTAGACTGTGTAAAATGAGTTGTTTTTCCTGTATCCACGTATGGACCTTTGAGATGCTACAGATTTATTACACCAAATGTGGCAGAAAACCTTCCAGAGGAAACACTTTGAGCGATCGTCCCGCCTCATCACATACTGAAACAACAGAGCAGAGTGAGAGGCTTAGGAGACGTTTTCCTGTTGTATGTTCAGAGTTCTCCTGGCTCCCTCTGGAGGATGCTGTGATGCTGCAGGACACAGAGGAGGGACACTTTTGTCCTGAGGGCTGTTGGCCACACTCCTCAAAATGCCCTGACACAAGACCCTGAGACCTTTGACTGAAACACAAAGGCGACTGAGAAGTGCAGTATGCTGCTGCAGCTAAACTTGAATTTTCCTTGGGGTTAATAAAGTATCTATTATCTTTTTAATTTTGTTTTTAACACAGAGTATATTTTGTCTTACGTTTCTTCACCTAAATAAACAGTAAATGAATAAACAAAAAAATATGCATTTACATCACATGTACCATACATTTTTGCATTCATTTTTAACAAAACAACCAAAAGAAAAATGTAACCTAAAGTGGCTTGGGTCCGTACCAAGATGGCCGCTGTAAAGACGCATCAGCGGCTCTTTTCCGCTCCACGTTTTTGTACTTCCGAGAGAAAACACGTCTGTTTCCGGTCCCATGAAGCGCGCATGGATCGTGTGGGCGACGTAAACAAACCGTACCGTGGATTCTGCACGTTTCTGTGGGTTTTGACGGGGTTTTGTCAGCTGTTCCACTCACCGTTGGCTCCCATTAGCTCCCGTTAGCTCCCGTGCTAACCGGTGCCATGGTGAAGTGCGTGGTATCTAGCTGTCCGAACCGGGAGCAGCTCAGCACGGACCGAGGCTTCAGCCGAGCCCCAAAACGGTTCTTCAGCCTCCCCCAGGACCCAGCCCGCATCAAGGTCCGGATCTGTCCCAGTTATAAAGCTGTTTACTGCGGGTAGAGTTCTGTTCACCTGCGGGCCGAGCTCCGAGTGGACGGGGCGTGTTTAGAGGCAAAATGACCCACTAACTTTATTCTGCATCATCCAGTATTTTACAACTTTATCTGGCAACGTTAGCCCTGGTTGTTTCACGTTGTTTAAATTAAAATGTATTCTCAGAAATTGGAAAACGTTGATTTATCTGAGTTGTGCTTTTGCGTTTCCAGAACAGCAGAGGCAAGGACACTAATGCAGCAGTGTTAATGAGGCTAAAAACCAGAGCAGCTAATCCCAAACTTGTTTGGCTATGCACTTGTGTGGTGATCAATTTGAACCTGATGAAATTGAATTGGTCCATTGAATAATTTTATATTTAAACTTGTTCTGTGTAACTCGTCTCTTTCATGAACAGAAGCAGTTTAAGTATTTTTAACCAATAAAAGGACCTGTAATTAAATAAATGCAAGATAGAAGTTTTCAGACTAAGTAATAAAATCTCCACGAGACAATAAATTGACAGACCCTCCACCAGAAACGTTACACAGTGCGTCTTTAAAACAAAAGTCTTAAAATACGGGCTTAAAGGTCCTGTATTACAACAAATGGACTCTTGTGAGCTTTAAAAAACATACCTGGAGTTGTGTTTTGTTTCATTCACACATGTTTGAGTAACCCTTTATTAGGTCTGTCTACATCTCCAAAGCTCAGAATGCTCTGTTCCGCTTTGATGAAGAAGTAGTTTTCATGTTAACAGCTCCTTTTACCTTTAGTTCATTAGAGATTGGGAATTTCACGGTTAATATTATCCAGATGATTCTAATGAAGGTGTATGGAGTTAACATCACAACATAACATCACAAGAGTGTTTTCTACACAACTCCAGGTATGTTTATGATTAGGAAACTACATTATAACAGAGATCAAAAATAGTGTAACATGGGCCTTTTAAATATAATTATTGATTATAATTCCCCCCGTATTCCCTCAGGATACATGAGTTTAATGCCATACTGTGGAACCTTCCCTCAGGTGTGGTTGGCTGCGCTGCGAGAGCCCGACACACAGGATTGGACAGAAAGTCATGTGATCTGTGAGGACCACTTCCTGCCCGAGGACATCTCTGTGAGCGGAGTTAACCCAGATGCCATCCCGATCATGCCCCCCTGTCTGGAAGAGCAGGGAATCAATGTGTGGCCCGAGGATCCAGAGGAGGACGACAGCTGGGCTGCGGGGGAACAAGCCGATGAAGAGCCTGAAGGAAGGGCTGAGGAAGAGGAAGAGGAAGATGTTACTGAAGAAATGCGAGAGGATAGCGAAGAGGAGGAGGAGGAGGCAACCATGACAGATGATACACACATGGTACGATGATGAATATTACAGATATATTAATCTTATGGCTTGTAATGGCACCACTTTCTGAAGCTTCTGTAAATAAAATCAGTTGACTTTTGTTTATTTAAACTGACAGAGACGACGTTGAACTTTGTGCCAGTTTTTGTTTCATGTGGATCAGTCCAGTAATTACAGAGAAATTAACCATAAACCAGGTCCACACATCTGCAATCTGACAGTTACACAGCAAACTCCTCCTGAGAATTCTTACCTGTCTCAGCTCAGGTTAAACTAGAGGGATTCTAAATGTGCTCATGTCAGGTGACCCAAACCTTTTAATATTCATTTATGTGCCTCAGGCGACAGAGACAGCCACAGTGCCCCCTGCAGACGGAAGCCCAGAAGCCGCTGTGGAGCCACAGGAACCAAAGTATGTCCCTCCTCCCTCTGTTTCTCTCTCTCCCCTCTGTTCCTCTCTCTCTCCTCTCTCCCTCCTTCTCTCTCTCCCCTGTCTCCCTCTCTCTCCTCTCTCTCTCCTTCCCTCTCCTTACCTCTTCCCCTCTCTCTTAGGGATGGGCGATATATCAGTTCTAGTGTCGGTATCGGCCGATATTGATATTTTTCAATACTGATATTTTTTCCCTATTCTCTGTGTGCTCTTTTTGAACAGACTAATGAGTTTAAATAGAAGAGAGTTACATTTTTTTTTATTTTTACAAAAGTGTTAAGGTAACGATCACAAATTAAGATAAATTTGAGTGCCTCGCTATGGATTTTAACAGCCAAATATTGGTATAGAAAAATATTGGTTATCGGCTCAGCCAATCCATATATTGGCCCATCCCTGCTCTCTCTCCCCTCTCTGTCCCTCTCTCTCACTCTTCTGTGTGATGGTCAAACTAACGTATGCTCCTCTGTTTTCAGTTCTCAGCCAGAGCGGCTCCTTTCTCATCCCAAAAAAAAAACAGTAAATGGTAGGCCACTGCACACGCATATTTCAAAACACAAACTGCATCTGCTGAGTAAGAGCAACTGTCAGGACACAACATCTGATTTATTATAATAATAATGATGATGATGATGATGATAATAACAATAATGTGAATGTAATGTGAAGGACAAACCATTAAATAATGCACAAAATGTAGTCTTTTCAAACTGACACAAAAATGAACCAAAATCATATCTGAAGGAGCTCTAAGAAACACAGATGTTCAAATAATTTCATATTGTTACATAAAGCTCAAGTCACTTTAGACTTACTCACAGTGGGAAGAGGAAGCACAACTTTTACTCAAGTAACAGTGCTGTTACACTGTACTATATATTACTCAAGTAGGAGTAAAAGTATGGGGTCTGAAAACTACTCTTGAAAGTATAATTTGTTCAAAAAGTTAAATATGTAAATGTAAAAAAACATGATTTTTTCCCCCCCGTCCAGTCAGGTCAGATACCCCCCTGCCCCTCCTGACCCCTCAGTTCCTGGAGCTCTTGCTGAAATCTGATCGGTCTCTGGACTTACACCAAGCAGCTGCAACGCTCCGGAGCAGGAGGAAGCGTCTGTACGACATCACGGCTGTGCTCAAGGGACTGGACCTGGTGCAAAAGGAGTCTCCAAGCAGAGTGCACTGGACGTGAGTATGACCAGCAAGGCCTCATGATATCAGTTCAGCCGATATCCTGGTTGAGCCTTTAAGTTGATGTATAAGATTATTTACTGGCTGATTTTGGCTGAGTACGTCTCATAATGTTTGAACTTTTATTCACACAAAGCTGTTCAGTAGTTACTTGCAAGATAAATAACAATTACATAACACAATTGGATCCATTTTGTAATAACTGTGTTTTTTGGGGAAAAAAGGACATTCTCAGTCCCTACACTGGCATCTGTTAATATTGGATATTGGCAGACAATTAAAGCGAAGACAGTGTGCCGGAAAGTGCTGTATGTAGAAACCTCTGCTCAGCTGTGAGGGAGCATTCAGTGAGGACTTAGCAGAAGGAAAGGGGAGGAGAAATTGGCTTCGGAAGGGGCCTGTGTCAGGAGCGAGGTTGTTAAGGTACCCACCCCTTCCTGCTTAGCAACGAGACAACGAGCTGTCAATCAAACTTGGTGCTAAGCTGGACCTTATTTGTCTATTAATGTTCATATCTTGATTTAGGGACAAAATAGTGAAATAAAAACCCCAGGATCACGTGGAGTGGGTTAAAACCAACCTTTTAAGGTCAGAATGATGAGCCTTACAGCAGCAGACTTTCAATAGAAAATTAAGTCGATGGAGCCAAATTGTGCCCATGCTCACTTCTTGTTTAGAACATAGCAGCTAGTGGGTTAGCTCTGTATGGGTCCTGTAATTACAGAGATATTAACCATAAACCAGACCAAACATTTGCATTTTGCATTCTCTATAATAGAATTCTGATGTCCTCCAATAGAGGGCAGCAATGAACTTCTAAGAACTTGGTGTGGCAATCAGTTACATACAAAATCCCAATAATGATAACTATCTGGGCGATTGGTGGTTGATGAAAATAAAGCAGTATTTTTAGCATTTAGTTTTCCCCATTGAAAACGGGCACATTTTTATGAGAAATATTTAAAAACTCCACGCAAGCGTTGACCTGATCTGTGTTGTGTCCAGGGGCAAGTGTCCCATCTCCAGCTTCCTGTGGCCGAAGCAGAAGATGCAGAAGGAGTCGGAGAAGATGAGGCTCGTGGAGGAGACTCTGGATGGACTTATCAAGAGCTGTGCCCAACAACTATTCCAGATGACCGACGACCCAAGCAACGCCAGATATCCACCACCAACACCTGTCTGCTCCTGTCTGCTCCTGTCTGCTCCTGTCTGCTCCTCTGTCTCTGCTCCTCTGTCTCTGCTCCTCTGGCTCTGCTCCTCTGGCTTTGCTCCTCTGCTCCTGCTCCTGCGCCTCTGCTCCTCTGCTCCTCTGCTCCTCTGCTCCTCTGCTCCTCTGCTCCTCTGGCTCTGCTCCTCTGGCTCTGTTGACCAATTTATTTTTGAAAATATTTTACTTTATTTGTGACTTTTAATTTTTAAGCAGAACCTGATTTGTCCTTGACGGTTTCACATTGGCCTATGTGACGCTCGCAGACGTCCAGAATCTTCCAGTGTTTGAGAATCAAACTGTGATTGTGGTCAAAGCTCCAGAGGAGACCAAACTGGAGGTCCCTGCTCCTAAAAAGGTGACAGCTGGATGAAAGGGCATCTGACACACAGGGGGGGACATCTGACATACAACGAGGGCATCTAAAACACAGGGAGGGCATCTGACTCTCCTCATTTCTCCTGGTCTCTGCAGGACGGTATCCAGATCCACCTGAAGTCCAGTTCTAGTCCAATCTCGGTGCTCACGTGTGAAGTGTGGCCTGACGGCACAAAGGCAGAAAAAGGCGCATTTCTACACATTCAGCACAGTCGCATCAAAACGTCCCCCTTACAGACAGGTGAGAGAGTCTAACCCACGACCTCCGCACTGAGAGGAGACAGGATAACCACTCTGCCAGTATCTAATCTAAAGGCTGTTTTCTGTCTGTTGCAGAGTCGTCGTCTTCACAGAGCACAGTGCCTGGTCTATAGCACTTCACTGCTGGGGGCACCGCTGTATTTTCACATTTTGGGACCAATAATAACTCATGTTTTATATTCATATTAAAGGTCCTATATCACACAAAATGAATTCTTGTGAGCTTTAAGCCATGTTATGTTGTGTTTTGTTTCACACATGTTTGAGTAACCCTTTATTATTAGTCTGTCTACATCTCCAAAGCTCAAAATGCTCTGTTCCACCTTGTGATGTCATGTAGTGGTAGTTTAAAGCTAACATCTCCTTTTACCTTTTGTTCAGATTGGCAATTTCAGGGCTGAAATCATCTAAATGATTCTAGTGAAGGTGTATGGAGTTTAAAAACACAGTGGAGCACCTCCTGCATTATCACATGACATCACAAGGTGGAACAGAGTGTTTTCAGTTTCAGAAAAGAACTCAGCCTTAATAGGCAGGTGTGTTTTTGATGAGGAAATGACATTATTACACATTACAGATAATAGCGTACTATGGGCCCTTTAAACTGAATGTAGCTCACAGTGAATTTGGACCAAACCCAAGTCTAAAACTGGACTTGAACCGGTTCTAATTCAGGACCAGGATCTACCTCCCTGAACCTGTGGACTCCCATTTCTTTTATTTCATTAAGTTACACTTTTCTTTATAAAAAAAACATCATGTTTTAGAACAAATTCTTCTCTGTTTTTCAAACAAGCTCTTGTAAATAAATACTGTATATCTGCTCTGTTTTATTTCATGAGTTTTTACAGATGGCTATTTGCTAAATTATAAGGTTTATTTTTGAAATAATAATTGAAATCACGATATAAACTGTTTAAATTTATAAAAGCCATATAAAGTATACCAGAATAAGGAAATAAGAATATTTCTATTCAAACTGTGGGTGGAAGTGGGCCTTTTTAATGAAAGGGAATGGATTATTGATTTCTTTCTTTCTTTATTCTTCATTTGACAGGGATCATGTACAAATTCATTAAGCTTTCAAAAAAAAGATGATTTGTACCAGATTTAGCTACTGCTACTTTTCATCTGCAGTCCCTGGGCAGGTGAACACACATTAAAAATACACATTTCATTACAAAACAGTTCATCATTAACATTAGCATTAAAATACAATGAAATGTCACCATGTCCAATACATGATGTTTCCTACAGTCCAAACACATTAAAAATCATTATATGCAAGTTTTTACAGTGAAACGGAATAGTACAAATGAACTAGACTGATGTGGACACACTTGATGATCTAAAATGTACTTTTTCAAATTTCTAGTAAAATTATTAAGACCTACAGACAACGTCAGACTGGATCTGATTCCACAAAAGAAAAGACCACCTGAGCAAAGGCCAAGGGTCTGTTTGGAGCTGTGTAGTTTCAGTTTACACCAAGTGGATCGGAGAGTTGGTTCAGAACAATGTTTAATTAAATACAGTTAAATATCAGACAAAACAAATGTTCATATCATAGGACGTGGAAGTGAACGTATGAAATATGTCTTTAACTTTAATTTATTTAACTCTGGCACTGCTTAAAAAAAATCCTGTTTGTATCGTTAAGTGCATAAAATGTGCACAGCATTTGGACATCCAGGAAAATTTTGTGTTCATTATTATATTTTACTTTCTTTGGGCTCATTGTTTTCAGACACTTCTGCTCTAAATTATACTATAGAATATTTTGATAATTTTTATGATTTTAACCCTTTAAATGCCATTTCTTATCACAAAAGGACCAAATTTTGTGTAGGCAAAAACACAAATTTCCATGTTTTTCCAATAAGATAAATGCAAAGCAGATGATTGTGTGATGTTTTCTTGCAGCCTGGGGCAAGTGGACTTGCCCATTAGCTCTGATATTAGTTTTTGTTTTTTGTTATTTTTTCTGTAGCATCAAATACTCACGTTTGTATCGAGTGTGTAAAATGCACCATTGAAACCCATTCAAACTGCAGTTTTTGATTTCCCTCCCATGGACACATAAAACATGCATTTTTACATATGAACATTTCTAACTGAGCTTCTGACTCAAAAGTCATCATATTTACTGCTCTGCACCAGATGACACATTTTGGACATGTCCAGGCTTTGGCAAAGAAACCAGATTTTCCCTATTGGAGCCATTATAATCATATGGGGATGTCTCATGAAATAGTATCGCCAACTACTGGTCATGGATATTTATTTCAAATTGGCTTTTTGGTGTTTTTTCCTGCCCCAAATTATTCTCTATTGATCAATGAAGATGATTTTGTGCTTTTTTTGTACAGTTTTTCCACAGCGTCCATCTTTAGGGTTTATCAAGAAACCATAAGCACACCTAAAACAGCACACAGAGGCTAAACATGTGCAGGTAGTGACCAAAATCACTCTGCATGATTGTTAGTGTGTATGAGTATGTGTAAGCATGTGCACATATATGTGCACGTGTGTAAGCGTGTGCATGTACACTTGTGTGCATGTAAAGAAGGCTATAGGAAAAAGAGCATAAAGTAACCTTTTGAAGCCCCATTAGATGGGGCGGCCACAGAGGCTGTAGGTGATGTAAACCTGCTTGTTTGAGGTGCACCACACTCTCTGACTGCTCCTCTGGCCTGTGTCTGGGATGGACCTGCACTGGATCTGGTTTGTAATCACTAAGAACCCGGATTATTATTTATAGCTGACTTCGAAAAAGCATTTGATACTATTCCCTGCAAATTCATAAATCAGAGTCTTGGCTATTTTAACTTTGGAAATAATTTTATACAGTGGTTTAGAACTCTCCATAATTATTCCACTAGTCGAGTAATAAATAATGGCTATATATCAAATGCTTTTCCACAAACAAATATGGTGACAGCAGGCACCCCTGATGGATCCCTTGGGTTAATTTTATGTATTGAAAGTTTGGCTATGAAAATAAGTCAAAAGCCCTGATCTTCAACAACTGGGTCACAGGTGAGTACACGCCTTTACACCCTTCCACACGTGCACGCGCACCTGCCCACGTGAGCCCCGCCCCCTGTGCACCGGAGTAACACACAGTGCCCACAGTGAGTCACTCTGACTTGAGTTCTCAATTCAATTCAATTTATTTTTGCAAAGCCCAAAATCACAACAGCAGTCGCCTCTTAGGGCTGAACATGAGAATTGATTTAACCAACAGAAAGTTAGAAAATCAAAATGAACCAGGAAACCAAGCAAATGGAGAAGTGTCCCAGAGCGCCCCCTGTCCTTAGACCCTCCTTCTCAGCAAGGAAAAACTCAAAAAAAACACTGGGAAAAAGAGAAACCTCGAGAAGAACCACAGTGAAGGAGAGATCCACTCCCAAGGACGGGCAGCTGCAGATATGTCCAGGACTAATGCTCATCCATTTGCAGATAGAGTTCAAGACTGTAGAGCCAGAGCCACTCAACTAAGGGACAGAGGGAGGCTTCTCCCCGGCAGGGTAGGGGTCATCCAGCCAGGTGAGGGAAGGGAGGGTCCGGGTCCACGGAACAGGATCAGGGCACAGGAGGGGCATCTAAGGTCCAGCCATCACTGGACAGTCAGCGGCCAGGCATGTGAAACAGTTAGACTCCCCAGAGGGGAGGGGGACAGGGACTACATGTGAATGAACAAACTCTAGGTGAACTGAATAGTGAATGCTGTTGACAGGGAACAGAGAATAGTGCTCAGGTTACCATACTTCCCCCAGCATAGCTGCTCCTAAGGCAGCTTAACTAAAACTGCAGCTTTTATTTCTGCATCTAACTGGCCTGGCCATAAGCTCATTCAAAGAGGAACGTTTTAAGCCTGGTCTTAAATGTAGAGACTGTGGGGGCCTCTTTAACATGAGCAGGAAGCTGATTCCATAACACAGGAGCTTGGTAAGTGAAAGCTCTCCCGCCTACTGTGCTTTTAGACACTAGGAACCACCAGTCCAGCATTTTGAGAGCGGAGTGCTCTGTTTGGATGATATGGTCCTATAGCATCTTGCAAATGCGATGGGGCCATGCCCTTTATGGCTTTATATGTCAAGATCAGAACTTTGAATTTAATTCTAAACTGCACAGAAGCCAGTGACATGACTCCAGCACTGGGGTGATGTGTTCTCTTCTCTTATTTCCTGTTAAGAGCCTGGCTGCTGCATTTTGTTGAAAGCAACTAGTTGAAAGCTTTTTATAGAGTTTTTAGGACACGTGGCTAGCAGGGAATTACAGTAATCTAGCCTTGATGTAACAAATGCAGGGATACGTTTTTCAGCGTCACTTTTAGACAACATTTTTCTAATTCAGGTGATATTACGCAGGTGGAAGAAGGCTGTTTTTCAGGCTTGGTTTATATGTGCTGTGAATGAGAGCTCTTGGTCAAATAAGACTCCAAGTTTCCTTACAGCTGGAGGCTACATTGACTCTGTCCAGTGTGACTCTCTGGTCAGATAGAGAGTCTCGCAAGTCTTTGGGGCCTAGAACAATGACCTTCTACACATGAGTTTGTGAACTCATAAATATTGCGAGAGTCCATCTTCCTGTGCAAGGCTAAGTACATATACTATGGATTCATCTTCCAGAAAACTTTAAAGAAACTGTTGAATATAATTATAATATGAATTATTATAGGAAACTATAATAGGAAAAAATTGACAGGATTTTACAGGCCTGGAGGGGGAATGCTCAAACAATACAAAGTAAAGGTACACTGGTTAATGCATTGGTTATTACCCAATTTGTTTTTTTATTAATGATGCTACCTTCGCCAAGTACTAAATTCTTTAAACTTTAAAATTCTTCAAATTTATATAGAATAATAAACCAAATAAAATTAAAAGACAATACACACATGATTATCTTTGAAAATGGAGGATTGAATCTAAAAAACACACTCACTCAAACAAAAGGTCACAAAATTGTTTATTTATTTATTTATTTATTTATTTATTTAATTTATGTATTTATTTGATTGGGACAATGCATATTAATGAACAGACATGATACAACATGAATGTAAACACACCAAATTATAGCCAAAGGCTAATTTACATTCGTTGTCCCAAGGGCTGGGGTCACAAAAGGGCCAAAATAAAGACTGCACATTCCACTCATTGCACATTCCACTCATTGCACAGTTCTCATTATTGCACCATCCAAAATATTGCACATTCCATTTATTGCACAGTCCCCATTATTTCAGTCAGTTTGGCCCCATTCAAGACAATTATATTTTATACCCACCCCTTCATATTTTGCCCGTACATGCAAATATGTCTCTATAGAAAAGTTAAAATCACATTGCCACTATATATGATGCATGTTTGGTTTGACCATAACCAGTTTTTCATTTGAGCTTTAAAAGAACTGTATGTGGGACATTCTCTCAGTGTTACCGGGAGACTATTCCACAGGTTCCGACCTTGGACAGATAATACATTCTGACCAAAGGTTGTGGGTCTGCGGGGGAGCAGCAGGTCACCTCTGGTGATAGCTCGTGTGGTCCGTGCTAAATTGTCTTATATATTATATTAGAGAGGCCATGGCGCCATTTCTACACTGAGCAATCCCTAAAGGCATCTGCCTATTGACTTATAAGAAGGCTCTGCAGAAGGCCCAAATCAGATATTATTCAAATTTAATAGCTGGAAACAAAATAACCACAGGTTTATGCTCAGCACTGTAGCCAGGCAGACAAAGTGCCACAGCGCAGTTGAACCTTCAATCCCTGTTACTCTTATGGCTGTATGACTGTACTCTGTATGACTGTAATGACTTTATTAAGGTTTTTAACAACAAAATTACAACCATTACAGATAAATTAAACAAAATTACTCCAACAGTTAGTACTGAGCAAGCCTAGGCTGTAAAACTAGTGTCCCACATAAATCCACCAGTGATACTAGACAGGTTTACTGCTGTTGACCAAGCCCCTTCAGCCTTTATGTCCTCAAAAACATCAGCTTGTATGTTAGACCCTATACCAACCAGACTCCTCAAAGAAATCCTCCCCCTAATTATAAATCCTATCCTTAATATAATAAATACCTCATTAGAAAATGGCTATGTCCCCAGTCCTTCAAATATGCAGTGATTAAACAGCTTCTGAAAAAAACTAATCTTGAACCTGATCTTTTAGCCAACTATAGACCCATCTCTAATCTTCCCTTTGTCCCAAAAATCCTTGAAAGAGTTGTAGTTAAGCAGCTTTGTTGCCACCTACAGGCTAATAATTCATTTGAAGTTTTTCAATCAGGATTCAGAGCTCACCACAGAAACTGCACTACTTAAAGTCACAAATGACTTGTTATTAGCTGCTGACAATGGACTGGTCTCAGTCCTGGTTCTGTTGGACCTCAGTGCAGCATTTGACACCATCGACCACAATATTCTACTGCAAAGGTCAGAATGTGACATAGGTGTCAGCTGGTTTAAATCCTACTTATCTGGTAGGTAGGTACCAGTTTGTTAATGTAAATCAGAGCTCCTCACCATGTTTTAAGGTAGCCTACGGTGTGCCATAGGGTTCTGTGCTTGGTCCAGTCCTGTTCACATTTTATATGTTGCCATTAGGTAATATCATCAGAAAACATGGCATTAACTTCCGCTGCTCTGCTAATGACACACAGCTGTGCTTATCAATGAAACCAGATCAGATGGATCAAGTAAACAGACATAATGCCTGTGCGAAGGACATAAAAACCTGGATGACACTTAACTATTTGCTTCTTAACCCGAAAAAACAGGTCATTGTTCTAGGCCCCAAAGGCCTGCGAGACTCTTTCTCTGACCGGAGAGTCACTCTGGACAGTGTCAGTGTAACCTCCAGCTCTACTGTAAGGAAACTTGGAGTCTTTTTTGACCAAGAGCTCTTATTCACACCACATATAAACCAAGCCTGAAAAACAGCCTTCTTCCACCTGCGTAATATCACCAGAATCAGAAAAATTTTGTCTAAAATTGACGTATCCCTGCATTTGTTACATCAAGGCTAGATTACTGTAACTCCCTGCCTGTTTCATTGTTGATTTTCTAACTTTCTGTTGGTTAAATCAATTCTCATGTTTAGCCCTAAGAGGCAACTACTGTTGTGATTTTGGGCTTTACAAAAATAAATTTAATTTAATTGAATCTAAGAAACCTACAAGCAATGAACTGTTCCTTAAAAGCCTCCTGTCAAATTGTCAAATTGTATCAAAATAAATGATGGCTTACTAACTATGTGTGTGCGTGTGTGTGTGTGTGTGTGTGTGTGTGTATGTGGGAATCGATACACAATACATGGTTCACAATACCATCATGGTATCTCATGATCCGAAGATCATTTTAATGAAAAATGCAAAATCTGATATGTCTTTGTCTCCTTTGTTATGTGTAATTCCCAGTAATTCCCACTCAAGAGTTGGACACTGGATCGATATTGCAAATGTTGTTTATCTTTTTACTGTATTTGTTCTTTGCAATCACCTGTAATAAGAAGTTTGAGAAAGAAGGACTAAGAAAAAAATACTGTATTCTGGTTAAATTAATGCCTAAGCTTTATTATATTTATTACATCTATGCACATAATAAATCTACACATTTGTCCTTTGGTTCTTCAGTTCCAAGTTAGGTACTGGTTGTTGTGTTCAGCGGGAAACAGAACCACTGATGAGCCCAGAGAGTTGAACCTGAACCCAACGGCAGGGACCAGCGGCTGAGTGAACGTCGTGCTGAAGCTGTGGAGCAGGATCAGTCTGTCGGACAAACAGTAGAAGGACAGGACCCCGGCCTCTGAGTCCACGTACACCCCCACGGTACGAGAGCCGGGTTTCTGTGGCAGGATTATCTCCTGATCATTGTGCCAAATGGAGAAGCTTTCGTCGGAGCAGAAGAGGCACCAGGACTGGTCGTTTCCTCCTAAAACAGCTCCAGTGCTCTTCCCTTTCCTCTGCAGTCCTCTGTACGTCACAGCAACATGGACATGCCCGCTCCACTTCACCTGGAAGTAGCTACGCCCACACAACTCCTCTGAACACAGCAGCTGATAGAACCAGTCGAACCTGTCAGGGTGCTCTGGGTACGACGCATTATCGCTCACACACATCACTGCAGTCTTTCTGTCAGAGAACCTCAGCCTGGGGTGGACAGAGTTCATGTCCCACGTGAGACCAACAGAGTCTGGTGGGCAGGAATACATCATTATTTAAGAGTACTGTAGTACTCATTATAAAAGACAGGAATATACTATAGTACTTACACTTCCTCAAACCTGGTTTTAGCCACTGCAGTCCATGGGGGTCCAGTCTGAAGAAAGAAAGGCAGTGTCAGAACTGTTCTCCAAGGCAGAGCTGAGGAGGTAGCAATCTAAGATCAGTGCACTTGTTTAGTATTGGTTCATACCTGAGTGAGTGTAGCCTGCAGCGGGGTTCCCTGGTCAGAGCCTGCAGGAGCTGGGCCCCTGTCTCTCCTGGATGGCTGTAGCTCAGATCCAGTTCTCTCAGTTGAGAGGGGTTTGAGTTCAGAGCCGAGGCCAGATGTGCACAGCCCTCCTCTGAGACCAGGCACCCGGACAGACTGGGGACACAGGAAAGCAGGGGAATAAGCTACAGTGTGTAACACCACCAGACTCAAGAGGGAGGGGTTATTATCACCTGAGAGTCTCCAGTCTGCAGGGGGCGCTCTTCAGCCCAGAACACAGCAGCTTCACTCCTGAGTCTTGGAGGTCATTGTTACTGAGATCCAGGTGTGTGAGACTGGAGGAGCTGAGGACTGAGGCCAGAGGACCACAGCTGTGAGGGGACAGGCCACAGTTAATCAGACTGAGGAAAGAGAGGGGCATTAGAGACTGAACGACCACACAAGTGTTTAAATACAGTCTGGACTTACAGGGCTTTGGTGGAGGCTCTGACCACTGGCAGCAGACCCAGGAGAGCTATTTCTGAACCACAGTATTTCCTCAGGTCAAACTCCTCCAGATCTGAGTCTGAGGACAGTAAGATGAAGGACAGGGCCGACCAGTCAGCAGGAGACATGATTTTATCACAGAGATGTCCTTTTCTCATGGCCTCCTGTATCTGTTGCACCAGACTGTGGTCATTCAGCTCATTCAGACAGTGGAGCAGGTTCAGGCTCCTGTCTGGAGAAAAGCCTTCATCCAGCTTCTTCTTGATGTAGTCAATAGTCTTTTGGTTGTTTTGTGAACTTGTTTTGTGGGTTGTCAGACCCTGCAGCAGCCTCTGGTTTTTCTCCAGAGACAGCCCCAGGAGGAAGCGCAGGAATAGGTCCAGGTGTCCGGTTGAACTCCGTAAGGCCTGGTCTACAGCAGACCAGTGAAAAACTTCAGTATTTGTTCTCCCTATGCCTATGTTCACAGAAGGCCGTCTTTCCTGCAGCACATTTACTCCTGAGCTGAAGAAGGTGTGATGGACGTGAAGAGCAGCCAGAAACTCCTGCACACTCAGATGGATGAAGCAGTAGACCTTGTCCTGGTACAGGCCTGGCTCTTCTCTAAAGACCTGTGTGAACACTCCGGAGTACACTGAGGCCGCTGCAGCGTCCAGCCCACACTCACTCAGGTCACTCTCATAAAAGATCAGGTTTCCTTTCTGCAGTTGTTCAAACGCCAGCTTTCCTAGACACTGCACCATCTTCTTGATATCTGGAGTCCAGAGAAGGTCCGCCCCTGATCCCTGGTGATACTTGATGTTCTGGACTTTAGCCTGAACCACCAGAAAGTGGACATACATCTGTGTGAGAGTCTGGGGCAGCTCTGGTCCCTCTGTTTGTTCCAGAAGCTTCTGTAAAACTGTGGAGAGGATCCAGCAGAAGACTGGGATGTGACACATGATGTGGAGGCTGCGGATGCGCTTGATGTGGGAGATGATGGCTGTAGCCTGGCCTTTGAACCTCTTCCTGAAGTACTGCTCCTTCTGTGGGTCGGTAAATCCTCGCACCTCTGTCACTATGGAGACGCACTCAACAGGGATCTGACTGGCCGTGGCGGGGCGTGTGGTTATCCAGAGGCGAGCGGAGGGAAGCAGGGTCCCTCTGATGAGGTTTACCAGCAGCACGGGCACTGAGGCTAACTCTGTGGGGTCGGTCAGGACCCGGGTTTTTCTGAAGTCCAGCGGAAGTCTGCACTCGTCCAGACCGTCAAAGATGAAGAGCACCTGGGCTGCTGGAAGAGGAAGTCTGCACTCGTCCAGACCGTCAAATATGAAGAGCACCTGGAGCTGTTGGAAGCTGCAGAGACCTTTAGATGGACTGAAGAAGTGGTGCAGCAGTCCCACCAGGCTGAACTGTGTGTCTCTGAGCACATTGAGCTCTCTGAAAGTGAATGGGAACAGCAGCTGGAGGTCCTGGTTGGTCCTGCCTTCAGCCCAGTCCAGACTGTACTTCTGAGTCAGCACTGTTTTCCCCACGCCGGTCACACCCTTTGTCAGCACCGCTCTGATTGGCTCTGGTGAATGTGGACGGGCTTTAAAGATGTCTACACATGTGATGGTGGTCTCTGGGGCGGCCGGTGTCCTGGACGCAGTTTCTATGTGTCTGACCTCATGTTCCTGGTTAACCTCTAAGGCCCCGCCCTCTATGATGTAGAGCTCTGTGTAGATCTGGGTCAGGGGGGTGGAGTTTCCTGCTTTAGCCACACCCTCAGACACTTTGCTAAATTTCTGCTGCAGATCAGACTTCAGTTCACGTTGACATTTGAAGATGCATTGTCCTGGAACAGAAGTGTAAATAAGTGTAAAATCACACACTGACATAAAGAGACATAACAGATCTCAAACTGAAGCCTCTCACTGTTGTACAGACGGTCAGCCATTGTGTCCTGTTCCATACTCTTGAGGAAGCTCTGGACGATCTTCAGAAAGGCCTCTTTAATTCCTTCCTTGTCATCATCCTCAAATGCCAAGGTCTCTGGTTCTTCTGCCAATAGAATTTTGTGTAACTTACTCAACTCCTTTTTCACAAAGCTTACAATGTGCTCCTCCAACTTCTGTAATATAAGATTAAAATCAGAGTCAGTTCAAGTATAGCTTGGTTAGCCTTTTGTCTGGTTATGAATCTGTGTATCATTCATTCAGTTGATTTTTAATATAAAAAACTTAAAAAGGAATGATTGATTTTCCATTTTTCATTTTTATTCATGAAATGGAAAAATGCAAGTAATTGGATTTTTCATTTTTCAGTTTGATCTTTGGTTTAAATATACAATACATATATACTGTTTTACGTAACACCAAAGTTTGAGCCTGTAACAACACTGGGACCCAGGGAGACAGAAGTGCCCAGTGAACCTCGCCTCCCAGGGATTGGGTGCTGTGCAGAGGCAAAGGGGGTTCTGGGCAGCATGGATAAGCTGTCTGAGGCTGTTGACAAAAAGCTGCATTAGCTCACTGGCTCAGCGTTTTTACTGGATACTATCTGTGAGCTGAGGGGAGGGCGGGGCTATGGCAGCTTGGACTGAAGCGGCAGCTGTGGCCTCATTAATTGTGTGGATATTTTATTACGAAAAGAGTTTACGAGCACATTGAGATTCTGAGCTGTGTCATGGTGTGTGGGCTGTCCTGACCTCCACCTGGTTCACTCTTAGTTGTATGTGGTGTTAGCCCTTGTTTTGTTCGGGTTTAGTGCTGGTTTAGAGATGATCCATTGAGAGTTAGTCATAAGCTCATAAGGGTTTAGTGTTGGTTTATAGATGATCCCATTGCGAGTTAGTCATAAGCTCCACTATTGAGTTACTTCCGGCTACACTGAGCACATGACAGTCCTCACATTCCCAGTCCACTCAAGGGTACAGAGTGCACACCCGTTCAATGCTGATGCTTAAAAGAGCACCCCAGCACCACTGTGTCAGTGTGTCAATGTGGTTTTCTGTCAAAAGCCTTGGACAGTAATCTTTGGCCTTTGCTTCACCCTCATAGTTCTGGACCTGTTCTTCTGTTCTGTTTTGTTTATGTGTGTGTTACCTGTATGAGTCTAATGTATCAGAGGCTCAGAACTCTCACCTTAAAAATAGATCCATTGTCAGGGCCTCTCAGCTGGAGCTCTGGACATGTCTCTACCAAACTGCAGAGAAGAAAGCTACAGTTTTATCTCTCTGGAATCTGCTAAATCTGTTAAATTAAACAAGATTTCCATTTAAATGTTACTATCTTTGTACCTCTCATCATAAGCAGGATGTTCTTCTAGAATGGTTTCCATTGTGGAAACCATTGTGTTGAGAGATCTGTCCCTGGAGAAAAAAACATGGGGTCAGATTTTAGGGGAAAAGCTGGATTTTTTCTGAAATTACAATGTGCTCTTTACACTTTCAACTGTTGCCAGCAGAGGGTGACAGAACCTCGTAAATTTACTATGAGATTCATGAAACCAAAATACTCAAAAGCATAATATGATATGATCTGCTTTCAGGCTTTTATGAAAACCACAGCCAACAGCCCTGGTGTTTAAATGATGCTAAAACCAGCTATTAGCATTAAAGTTGTTTAGCTGAACACAATTTGAGCTGAAATGATTAGTATGCATCTAGTGGTGGTGTAGTGGTGTAGGACGTTGCACATGTGTGGTTCCTCGACTGTTTGCTGAATGTCTCTAACCTTTCTCTCCCCATTCACACTCTAACTGTCCTGTCCAATAAAGCCTTTGGGCCAGAAAAGCTAATGAAACAAAACACTATTCCAGTCTTACATGGGAAAAATCTAAAGTCAGTTATGAGGTTTAAGCTTAGACTTTTGCATTCACAAATACAGACACATAATTTTAATTGTTAAAATGATGTATGTGGGCTGTTCTCACCTCTGATTGGCTGAGGGGGTTTCTCTATTGAAGAAAATGGGTGGCTCCATGGAGGATTCGCTTTTGATTGACATTCCTCTGGGGACTGGGTCAGGTCTGGAGTCTGTCTCAGAGCTTAAAACAAACAAAATTACCCTTTTAAAAATTACCATTTAGGAGTGTAAAATGTGCAGACTTTAGACCTCAGACTAAACCAGGACTGAACAAAGACTAAACCAGGACTGAACAAAGACTAAACCAGGACTGAACAGAGACTTAAAACCAGGACTGAATAAAGCCTAAACCAGGACTGAACAAAGCCTAAACCAGGACTAAACAGAGACCTAAACCAGGACTGAACAAAAACTAAACCAGGACTTAAACAGGATTATCCACAATTTAGCTGGGTCTTTGAAAACCATTAGAAGCATTCTCCTTAGAGTGCGTTGGAACAAGCCTTTTTTTTCAATATCCCAAGACCTCAAAACAACCTGAATAATATATTTGTTCATGACTTTCCATAGGGGCCAATAAGTGGCACAGCTGTATTTAATTATAAGTGCTCACTCTAATTACAGTATGTGGCTTGTTTAGACAGGAAGGGCATCTGGTTTAAAAATCTACCAAATTAAGGGGTTTACTGTGACAGGGAGCTGTTATTTGGTAGTATTTGTTGATAAATGTCAGATTTCTATACGGTGAGGATTTATTTTTACAGCCTGCTTTGCTGATATATTTTGCAGAATAGGGCTGGAAATCACAACGATTCCATATGATACGATAATATCATGATTTTTGTGATACACGTGGTACACCTCTCTTGAGGAAGTTGACTTTGTCACTACATGACGTCACGCAGAAAGGCCAAGTGTTTAGGAGCTCTGGAGACAAACATGATTAATCAATAGTGCTAATAACATTATAACATGGTTAAAAAGTCAGTTGAGTAGAATATTCATGGGTTTCACACAAACAATTCCTTCCTGATTTGAGGACCTTTGTGATTCCTGATTTGAGGACCTTTGTGAGGACCTTTGTGAGGACCTTTGTGAGGACCTTTCCCCATTCAAAAGATATCATTTGATTTGAATTGCTTAAATACAGTGACCACGAAGGACTGTTGCCGTAGCTTGAAACCCATAAATAGAAGCTTTCAAAAACACACATTTAACAGACTCTATTAGACTTTTGCATTCACAATTACAGACACAATGTTAATTGGTTAACATTATGTCTGTGGTCTGTTCTCACCTCTGATTGGTTGAGAGGGGTTCTCTATTGAAGAAAATGGGTGGCTCCATGGAGGAGTCACTCTTGATTGACATTCCTCTAGGAACTGGGTCAGGCCTGGAGTCTGTCTCAGAGCTTAAAACAAACAAAAATATCCTTTTAAAAATGACACTTTTAAAGTGTAAAATGTTTATTTGTACACAGACAAGGCATTTTTAGTATTCCCTTGACCCTTCCCCACACTGTCCTCCTCTAGTCTACACCAACATGGCTCTCCTGGTAAAACTGTGCTGTAGGAGACTTTATGACCCCAAGGTCCAACTAACTCTAACAGCAGTGATTATCATTTCATTTGATTTGTTCTTTTACCTGAAAATGTACAATATACATAAATTCACATTAAGAACAGGAGTAGGAGGAAAACATGGTCTTATTTAACGCCTACCCCATTCTCTTCACAACAATAGAAAAAATAAACTTAGGTGGCCTCATGTGATAAACTTAACACTGGTTCTGGCAACACTCATTATTTGGTAAAACTTTGATCTGAACTTTGGTCTGAGCCAGGATTCTGGTCAGGAGTACCAAGTGGAGGCTGAAATGTAGTACTTGAGTTTTCTCAAAGACTTGTTGTCCAAGCGACAGGACTCATGACTTGTGTGTTTGACTTGGAGTCTAATCTTATTTTAATGCCTCAGACTTGTTCAGACTCAAATCGGACTAGTCCAAAGTGACTTGGAATTGTCACATACAATTGTAAATAGCTGTTATGTCTACAAACCATGTTATGTCTTGGTATGTATGGACACTATGTTTGTCTGCCTTGCACAGTCATCATGTTGAATTATAATAAACAAATCCATGAAAACAGGGAAAAAATTTTAAAATCTATATCTGACCTGGATCTGTGCGAAGAGGTCCTCGGGTCTTCATTCATAGACCTGAGGCGAGACAGACTCTGTGGGCGACTTAAGGAAAAAACAAAAATCAGAACTTCATCAAGACTAAAGCGAAACTAGAACTGTTCACAATTGTGCAGCACCTATCACTAGAACTGTTCACACCTGTGCAGCACCTGTCACTAGAACTGTTCACACCTGTGCTGCAACTGACAAAACAGTCTCACAGATCGTCACCAGTCTAAGTTCATCTACAGGCGACCTCCATGTGTTACCCACTAGATTTCTAAAGTCTGTGTTTAACTGTTTGCACTTAACATGTCACTTCAATCTGGAACATTCCCAAGAGCTTTGAAAACTGCAGTTATCAAGCTTCTCCTAAAGAAGCGCAGTCTTGATGCCACAGTACTGAACAATTACCGACCCATCTCAAATCTGCCGTTTTTAGGCCTTGAAAATATTGTTTACCAACAGCTTATTAACTTTCTCCAAATGAACAATGCCTTTGATATTTTCCAGTTAGGTTTTAAACCCCACCACAGCACTGAGACTGCTCTTATCAAGGTGACAAATGATATCCGCCTGAACACTGATGCAGAAAAGTCTCAGTTCTTGATCCTGTTAGATTGAGTGCTGCCTTTGACACTGTTGATCATGGGATCCTCTTACAGAGACTAGAGGACTGGGTGGGCATCTCTAGTACTGCACTAAACTGGTTCAAGTCCTATCTAGAAA
>KN483654.1:131405-180642 GCA_000787095.1 Periophthalmodon schlosseri | reverse complement strand
AAGTTATGGGTCATATCTGTGGAGAAGTGGCCTATGTTTTTATATAGTTATAAGCTATGTAAACACCTGTAATAATAACTACTACTACTACTACTATTACTACTACTACTACTAATAATAATAATAATAATAATAATATAAAAATACTAGATAGATATAGATAGATATGTTTAATACTGTACTATGGCACATTCAAGGCAGACCAATAAAATCTCCTCGGTAACAGGCAGGTGGCATAACCCTCACAAGAAAAGCTACGCAATGCACCTTTAACCTATGATGCACTGAATGGTAGAAAATATCCAGTAAATTCAATCTTTTACTATTAACACCTATTTCACAAACATTGCATAGTCACAAACTTCACCCACGCGCTGTCAACCTGATGCCTTCTTCTTCTTTTCCTTTGACAGTCTTCAGGGAAATTAACAGATGAGTTCTCTGCTAAGACGGTTGCTATAGAAACCTCACATATAGAACTTGGACTTGAGTTTGTCATTGGAGGCAAAAAGAGGAGGTAGAAAGAGAAGGCTGTAACACTCACTTGAAAGGCATTAAAGTACTCATTCAGGTGTGTTTTTTTCACATGTAGATGTATCATAAAAACATCTCTTATGGTCAAAATCACTCGTTGTCTGCTTCTAATTATAAAGCCATTTTATAAGTCTTGCCAGAGTGATGCTGGTGGATTAGCACTTAGCAGGCTAGTTGTTGTTAGCAGTATTTGATCCATATATGATGCTCAAAATACGCTTTGGTTTTCAAGACTCTGAAAATCAGGTACAGTACTTACTATTTAAAGGGAGGGTATGTACATTTATTTCATCTGTGTCCCCAGATACAAAGATTCCATGTTCAAATCAGCCAGTACAGATTATTGTAACGTTGATCATGATGGCCATGTTGGTCTTTTGTTATTTACGTTCTCAAGGCAATTGTCCAATCAGAAAAAAGAATGGTTCGTACTTGAGTTGCCAGTTTCAAAGCTGAAATCCAGTTGGTTTAAACCTAAAAGGACTCTCTCTGATCTGAATCCTCATTACCTACCTTCCACATGAGCCCTGCCCATACACTGAGAATGAGAAAAACGTGTATGGGTCCTCTATATTTGCCTTGTCAAATGCATCGAAAATCAGACAAATCAGAAACTAATTGATACTAAAACTAATATCAAAACGAGGTTCTTATTTGAGCAGGCGTCGATACTGCAAAAAATCACATTAACAGGACAAAATGTGAGCTTTCCTGAACAGTTTTAATCTGATTTTGAGTTTTTTCAGAACAATATATAAGACCTCATGCTAAGATAAAGAAAATATTATCTACATTAACGAATTATTATTATTAATCGGTATGGAGTATTGAGTGAATTCCATGGTATCGACATCGAGTTTGAAATGTTAGTATCATGACCACACTAGTCTTTATGCAGATTAAGGCTCTGATAACCCAGATTCAGTTCCCTTTTTTAAAAAACAGTAAGAGCACAGGCTACATACCCCACGTTATTTACAATACAACAACAACACTATGGTTTATGTCTTATTATGCGCTGTCCCAAAATGGCTGCTTCCGTCCCGTACAATGCCGGCCTGTGGTGATGGGATAGCTTCCTTTACTAGAGTGTGTTATAAATATTGAAGCAGACAGCGTATTGTTTGCGATGAGATTAGTGCTAGAAATGGGCTATAAATTACCAGTATTAGCCATCAGCAGAACATCTCCTGCCTTCACTGTGCTTTTGTATACTTCACATAATCATTTGGAAATGGCATGTTTTGGGGGAAGAGTCCCGCTGTGCGCTCCGTGCCAGAGTACACACTGTTATAAGAACGGGCTGGAGGATGGGTGTGTCAATACTGCCCCCTAGTGTTGAAAAGGGAGCATGAGGGCGCAGAAGCAGTGGTTTTGAATGGTAGTGCAGTGTGTTTGATATAGAAGGAGTGAGTCATTACCACTTGATGCTGAAGGGAAATAGCTTCTATAGATTAGGACGTAATGTAAATGCCGTACTTAGGTTGTGAGGTTATGTTATCTGTGTCAAAGCTTCATGAATATTTGTGGAAATACTTCCCAACACCCATTTTTGGTAAACCTTTGTCATAACTACACTAAGAATAAAGCATGAACAAAGACTTGATTGATAGTGAACACATTTTTTATTAAAGCAACAGTATTTTTAGCCAGACAATAGACTAAAGTTGTTATCAGTTGTTATCTATTTTTATTTATTTTTGTCTTTGTTGGACTTAGAAACTTAGAAAAACATGTGTCTTTACTGTGAGCGTGCTTGCATCTCCACAAACCTGACTCTTATTTGTTCTCCTCCTGCTCGTTTCCATAGAAATGCTGTTCCTTTGCCTATCATATTCCTCATTATCCAAAAACCCATCTCCATGAAGAGTATTCCAATGGTTTTAACGTTGTATTTCCATGGAATCGTGCAGTTCACTTCCGAAAAGTTGCATACTGTCCCTTTAAGGTGCAGTTATTCAAAAGTTTTTCTGTAGTTCACTAACCTCCTAAAAGGTATAGAAGTGCTATTATTGTTGTCATTATATTCTAAAATGTTCAATTCAACTTTTGATATTAAGGTTATGATGCTAAAGAAGAAACTCTTATCTCAATATTCCAATGCTGATGCCACACGTAAAAACACACAACACTTCAGTGAATATAGATACATTGTTGTACTAGTCATGTTCACTGACCTCCATGACCTTACATTCCATTTAAGTTTTGTACAGTGCTTGAACCTCCACCACAACATTTGCAGGCACATTTTAGCTAATTTCTGATGGAATGCCATATCTCCAATATATTGAAATAATCCTAAAAATATCAAGGTATATCAAGAAGAACAGCCTCTCTCTGCCTGTCAGATCCTCTCAGTCTTTAATGCAGTTTAAAGAGGACATACCGCTTGTGTTTGCTGTCTTGTGGATCATTATGTTATAATTTGGACATTTTAAATCACAATATTCATCTAAAACGACTTAAAAGAAACATGTCCGTTGACTTCCATGTTAGAAAACTGTGGTGCCCAAGGGGAGCTGACGTTGCCGTAAACGCTATCACAACAAAGAGCCATGAAGTTGTCAGCACCTCCTGTGGATAGCTGCAGATCACACTAGCGAGTAGAGGATTTTTTTCACTTGTGCCAAAATGACTGCATGACGCTGCAGAATCCTACGCGTATCATCGATTAAGAAAATTAAACTGGAGAACGGAGAAGGTACGTCACAGTGGGCATATGTCAGTGAAAATGGGAGTTGATTGGCAATATGGATATGCATGCTCAAACATGCACAAATGATAACTGGTAAATGTTCACACATGTTTGCATAATAGGTCTGCTTTAAGACCAGACTGAACACCCACCTCTTCTCCCTGGCATTTAATACTAGCTAGACAGGATATCTTAGTGTTTGTGCTTTGCCTGTGTATCATGTTATCTGTATATTTGTGTTTTGTTGACTTTTATGTGACGCACTCTGGTCAGCTGAAGTTATTTCAAACATGCCACATAAATAAACTTGAATTAAAATGAATTGGGTTTCTGCCAGTATCGGCCACCTGGTCATTAGAACGAGCTAAAACCCATCCACCATCAGTCTGTACAAATTGTTCACAAACCCCTCCATTTCTTGTCAAATCTTTCATTACTGTCAGTGACCATAAATATCCCTCATCAAACATAATCGCAGGTGAAATTAAACTGGGATCTTTTTTCCTGGACACATCACTCTTGATCCAATCTATTTGAGACTGAAGTATGGCTGAAGGGAGACCAACCTCTGGAGGAGCGGGAACAAGAGTGATTAAGCTGTGAAATTCATTTACGCAGCGCTAACAGTTTGCTAGGCCCTGGTTGCAGATTTACGGCCCCATCCTAGGCGCATTTCTTCATTTTCAAACCGGGTGACACTTGGGATGGTTGTAGCGACTCACCCATCTTCTAAATGGCAGAAACGTGAAGTCTACATGAGTTAAACTTGCACTATGGAACTTTTTTGGTAGACGGTTAGCTACCTGCAGTTACCCTTGACAGCATGACAATTGTAAAATATTTTATTTATGATAAACCATTTTATTGCTTGCCAGGAATGTTCCACAGTACAGCATTAAAAGTATCTATTTAACATTTATTTAATTACTGGCTTTTTATAGTGGAAGGTAACGAAGTACAAGAAGTTAAGTATTGTACTTAAGTGAAGTATAGATACCTAAAAATTCTACTTACGTAAATTTTACAGTGGATATTTTTTACTTTTACTTGACTACATTTGAGAGCAGGTATCTGTACTTTCTACTCCACTACATTTTTGAACTGGACTGAGAAGTAAAAAGTACTTTTCATGTGATTTGAGAGGTTATTTTTACCATATTCGTAGTAACACCCTGACTAAAGTGTTCGAGTTCAAGCTTTGGCTTTGAGCAAACAAAAATAAACACACAAAATTCATAAGAAAAAAATTTGAAATTGATTCGTGTTGCAACTGTTGACCAAAATACGTGTCATTTTTTAATCAATATCACTAGTAACTTTTTACCTTTGTATCTGTACTTTTGCTTAAGTAACAAGATTGAGTACTTCATCCACCACTGCTCTGATATAGCTTAGAAAATAACTTGAAAATCATGCATTATTACTGTGACTGGACTTGTCTCTCCACAGATCTGACCAGCAGCTTTGTCTTATAGCGTTACCTGCTTGTCTCCATGGATACAGATGCCATACTGTGGTACATTGCAGGCAGAACAATAACATCAAAAACAGGTACTTCACCAGAAAAGTTGCAAAAATACTTAAAAAAAAATTAGGCAGCATTGATTCATTGAGGGACTGGAGCTGGAGGAAGTGTCTGGGGTGAGGGAAGTATCTGGGGTGAGTCTGGGAGTTCCTGTTTAGAGTTTTGCCCCTGTGACCCAACCCCAGATAAGTGAAAGAAAATGGATGGATGATTCACTGATAAAAATGAAAAATAAAAAAAACAAAAACTACCCCAGTTGAATGTTAACTTCTCAAAACTATTCAAATCATGCTAAATATTCTGAATGCATTTTAACTGTTGTTTTTGCGGTGTATCCCGGCTCTAAACTTTGACTGAGAGAGGCAGAACATTGTCATGCTGTGCTACACTCTACTCTATCAAGTATCGATGGCGGCTCCAAAAGGCTTTTGAAGGAGCAGAATATAAAGAAAGAAACTTATTTCCACCTCTGTGTCCTCTCAGTGCCGCGTACAGCCAGACGTTCAAAGGCCCGAAATGCATATTCTCCATATTGTGAGCAAAATAAACAAATACGCCAAAGAAAACAGCACGCCCTTTTGTTGTCAGTGGCAATGTTTCCATAAATTGATTCCTGGCGACTGAAAGACAAAACCGTTCCAAAAAGCTTACTTCAAAATAAAACACAATTCTTTTTTTTATTGGGTTATAAAGTGTTTTTATGTGTATAATTTGAAGAAAAGAAGAATGCAAATGATGATAATAAATGAGCTGAACTTTAAAGGTGCCTGATGTAACTTTTCTGGTGTAATGTTCGCCAGCTGCTGTCGCTACGGAGATGTGATTGCTTAGTTTCTATCTTGTGTTTATTCAATTCAAGGTGTTTTTAGTGCTTAATACTTTACAGTGATAGAGCTGACTTGGCCCTGTAGTATAATGCCATACTGTGGAACATTCCGGGCACTGAAACAACATCGCAGACAAGCAGATGGCACCTTCACCTGCCAGTTACATAGCACATATTGTGCTTGTGTCTGCTATATAGTCATAATCTATGACACCTGTGTATCATTATGTTATAATTTGCACATTTTAAATTGAAATATTCCTCTAAAACGACTTAATAAAAAAAACATGTCAGCTGACTTCCAGAAAGAAAACTGTGGTGCCCAAATGGGAGCTGACGTCGCCCTAAACATCATCACAACAAAGAGCCGTGTAGTTGTCGGTCCCTCTTATGGATAGTTGAAAACGGGGATTGATCGGCAATATGGCGTCTTGAAAATAAGCGATTAAACATGCACGAATCTCTCCAAATACAACTTCGAGAGGGTAAATGAGACGGGGAAACAACTACAATAGGGTTCAAAGCTCTGAAAAGTCAATTTTGCAACAGGTCTGGTTAAAAACAAATTCATCTTTCTTTTTAATCATTTTTTGACTAACCTAAAGCCATATATTTTACATGTAAAGGAAAACACTACTACAGCAAAGTAAACATCTCATGCACCTTGTTTGGCTGTAGCAATGATGCATCGCTTAGACCTTTCTGAACTGTCTCAGTAGCAAACTTTGGGAGGAATGTCACCTTCTGCTACTTGGGACGGGGGCACGGGTCCACTGCAACACATTGCGGAGCAGTGGGCCCGCCGTGAACTTTGACCCCAAGCAGATGGCGAGGTTTGGGACCCTTGTGAGTGCCAAGCGGCCGATAGGACAAAGGGACAAAGGTGAGGTTGTTTCATCACGGCGCAGTGTGACCTGTCAAACCACGCCCATCTGCTCCTCTGGCTTTCCTAATAGTTATACTCAGAGGTGGGTAAAGTGGCCAAAAGTACTCAAGTAAGGGTAAAGTTACTTCAGAATGATACAGTAGAAGTAGTAAAGGTTGAAGAAATTAGTCCATTCTGAGTAAAAAATGTCTAATATTCATCACTTATAGAATTACCCACAGCGGGAAGAGTAACAGAAACCTCAAGTAAGAATACTGCTACTTCAATAAAATGTGATTCAAGTACGGGTAAAAGTACTGTCTCCGAATACTACTCAGAGAAGGACAATTTGGAAACCTTACTCATGTCTCTGTACTTATAAACGTACTTGTAAATCGTAAACGTAGCTATCTGAAATAGACACCAGCCAGTCCTTTCTACTGCAAAACACCATGGCTCCAAAAGGCCAGAATTGTCAGGCTGTCAAGTACAATCACGTCGTGTGGTGTAGATACAGCAGAGAAGTACACAGGTTGCTTGCATTCATACAGCCTACATGTACCACACAAGGTAAGAATAAGGGGCCTATTGTTAAAAATGCGTTAGAGCAAACTGCGCATTTCTCCAATCACAATGGGAATAAAAGGGGTTTCTGCACAGATGTGTAATGGGAATAAAGGTACAACAATGAAGCTGCTACACCGGGTTAAAGTGGACTATTTAGTAAAGAACGTATGCTGACAACGCTCCCTGTTTACTTGCATAATCTTGTCCTTATCCTCTAGAACGAAATTGCACATATAGTCAGATTACAAGTACAACGCAAAATCGTGATGTTCCTGTACTAACCCTTTTACACGTGTCATGAAAAAGATCCTGTTATTTTATTTTTATTCAACCTTTATTTAATCAGGAGAATCCCGCTGAGACTTAAAACCGCCTTTTCATCTTTTTCAAGGGAGAGCTCCCCAAGAGGCAGCAAAGTTCAGCAACAACAGAAATAAAATATCATGAAGAGACTGATAATAAAAACAAGTGCACATTATCAAGGCTTTCTTCCTGGTAAATGGTAAATGGTCATATTTTTATATAGCGCTTTTCCACCTTCAAGGCACTCAAAGCGCTTTACATCAAGGAACCACTCACCCATTCACACACACATTCATACACCAGTGTACACAGAAACTGGGAGCGAGATAGGTTAAGTGCCTTGCCCAAGGACACAACGACAGCAGTCATTTGTGGGAGCTGGAATCGCACCGCCAACCTGTGGGTCAGTAGATCTGACTGCTCAGCCAATGATGTTTATGTCGAGAGCGGGATTTGAACCGCCAAGCTTTGGATCAGTGGATCTGACACTGCTTGTCTCCATGGAGATTGCTTTGCCTGTAATGTTCCACAGTATATCCACAGATCAAACTCGTAACTTGACCTTGTCGTGTCACCTGCATGTCTCTGCTGGTTTCCATGGAGATAGATAGCTTTAATGTCATACAGTGTAACATTCTAGTCAAAGCAATAACCACCAGAAATGTTACATAATGCACTTTGAAGTTTGCAAGGACAGTTACTGCACTCTAATAGAATCAAGCATGAAAAACTCCTACAAGTACAACTATGTATTATGGAAGAATACAATAATTATAAGAATGTACTTTGTTTGACTGCATATAACATTGCTATACTTGTCAGCCAACATGAGGTAGAGCCTGCGATTCAAATTGAGTTAGCAAGAGTACATTTTTCTACACTAAGACATCCAGCCAGCGCTAGTTTCCACAAAATCTCCTTCTCCTTCTGAATGTCCAGCGAGAGGCAGAACTAAGCAGAGCTGGGAGAGGAACAGAGCATCAAACGCGTCCGGTGTGGATTCTGTCCCAGTAGAAAGTCCTGGAGGAGGATCTTTCTGCATGTGCATCTGCAGATCTGGCAACCTATTCAGTGGACTGTGTGAGGAACAGAGATGTCTGCTAACACTGGAGGAGCCCGTGCTGAGTGGGCTTGCCAGAAAAACGCTTTCACACCAAAAACATCTGCATTTTAGACCTCGCTGTTGCGCCAGTGGCTATCCAAATTGGTCACTGAATTCAAAGTCTCGCTGCATGTGGACTCACATCACATGGGATATATTTAACCTCTACTTATCTCACACTATGGAGGATTTGTCTGTTATTGTTTACAGTCAAGTAAGGAATTTTGAATTGTTGCAAATCGACTTTATTATTTTGTTATTAGCATAGCTCGTTCACAAATACCATTGGGGGGGGGGGCATACTGGTGTTGTGTCTTTAGGTAAGATACTTCACCTGGCTTATGTATGAATTTGTTTTCTCAGAGCACTCAAAAATGCTCAGCTTGAATTTTGCTAGGATTGTGGCGTCACAGGTAACAGGACTTCTCCTGTGCAGTTTTTTTTGTGTATAAGCCATCTCAGGACTTGTTCTGTAGTCAAATTGTGGTCACAACCATAGACTGTATACATAAATAAACATAGCTAACCTGCTAGCCACCACGTTCCAAATAGGAAGTGAGCATGGGTGCACTTCTTGTTCCATCGACTCTGGCTCCATTCTAAATAGAAAGTGAGGATGTGCGCACTTCCAGCTCCAATGACTCTGGCTCCAGTTCACTTTACATTAGAAAACTGTCGCCCCTCTCTCTGTAACTGCTGCAATGAGCCTCTTCCTTTTGGTCTTAAAATGTTCGTATTAACCCACTCTACATGATCCAGACATTTTTATTTCGCTATTGTGTCTGTAACTCAAGATATGAACATTTATAACAGACAAATCAGGCGCCTTCTTTCCCAGAGGTTGCTCCTGCTAGTGTTAGCAACAGGTTTAATTGACAGCATTGCAAAGCACCCGCTCTGTGCTAAACTAGCAGTGCGGGTGGGAAGGGGCGTTACCTTCAACAGCCTTGCTCCAGATTGGCTCTTTGGTTGCTATGATACTCACAGTAAGAATTCCAAATAAGGAACTTCCAAATTCGCCCCTATAACTGCAAGCCTCAATGAGCTTCATTTGACTAGGGCTGAATGCTATGGGTCACACACTCTCTAAGTTCACTGCTTTATACAGTTTAAGTTCACAACACATGTCTCTCTCTATTAGCATAGCATTTACGTTTCCTAAGGGGTTTATTTGTTTATTTCTCATTGTTCATTCCCGTTGCTGACAGCAGAGGGAGCTGTGATGTCTAAATACCTCAATGGAAACATGTTTTCCAAATACAGACATTGTTTTACGTTAGAAAATGTGAAATACTTATCTCAAAGTGACTTGTAAAATAACTGTTTGGAAAAGTGTTATAAGATGAATTCATAACTATAGTAATTTCACAAGTGGCTTTACCTCTGCTACCCCAATCCAGGCTAGACCTAGAAAACGCCCTATTGTCTTTCTGAAGCGTTCTATTTTCTCCAGGGCTATCCCGAATAATAATCTGCATTCATATCTCTCCCTGGGCTATTGATCGGCCCGTTATGTCCAGGATACAGAGCTGTTGTGTGCGCCCTAACACTTTGAGGTCGACTGTGAGGAATGAAGCAAAAGCGCTGATGTTGGCCGGATAGACGTGGTGCATCATGGGAGCTCATTTGTAAAGAGGTACAGGTGCGAGGAGGAGAGAGCAGAGCCAAGCAAGAGCTAGTGATAGATAGAGCTATAGGCCGGTGACGTGGGAACATCAATAGTTACAGCAGCAGTTGACATATTGTGCTTTGTACCTGAGCAGTTATGTTTTGGTTCAAAGTCACAAAAGCCCACACAAAGTACTTGTCTTCTTGATCATATACTGTCAAGTGCTTTTGGAAGTGGTTATTGCTGTGCATGATCAGGAGAGTAGTCACATTACTAACCTTTTAAAGCAGACATATTATGTGAAATAGACTTTTTAGAGCTTTTAACCATTGTATATTTGTTTCCTCCTCTCATTTACCCTCTCAAAGATGTATACAGCGGGATTCATGCATGTTTTAGTCATCTTTATACTCCTGTATTCAAGTGGTGGATGAAACACTCAGTTTTGTTACTCAAGTAAAAGTACAGATACAGAGGTAAAAAGTTACTCAAGTAAAAGTAAAAGAATCACACGAAAAAAATCGACTTAAGTAAAAGTGTACACGTACTAAAAGAGAATAAGTAAAAATATTTCACAGTGATTTTGATTTCATAGAAAGTAGTAGAAAGTAAAGATATCTGCTCTCAAATGTAGTGAAGTAATGTATCTATCTATCTCTGAATGTATCTACCGTAAAATTAACTTAAGTAAAGCACAGATAATTGTGAAATTGTGCTTAAGTACTGTACTTTACTAGTTGTACTTTGTTAACTTCCACCACTTCTGTATTCAAGACATCATTGCTCCGATCAACCCCTATTTTTACCATCATCCCCATGCACCCACTGTACTTACTTTGTTCTTCAATTTTATTTGCTTTATCGGTGATACTGGTTGGATTCGGCAGCGTTGTGTAGCCATTTTGGTACAAATGAAAAAAAAAATCTGCTGCTTGCTAATGTGATCTGGAACTATTCATTGGAGATGCCGACGGCTCTTTGTTGTGATGATGTTTACGGCGACATCAACTCCCATTGGGCACCGAAGTTTTCTAAAGTGAAAGTCAGCAGAGTTGTTTCTTTTATTAAGTCGTTTTAGATCAAACTAACAAATTCTTCCAATATTGTACTTCCCAGTGTAGTTTGGAACCTGAAGTCCTAAACCTGCTCCAAAGCTCTATACCCTTAACCAAAACACCTGTTCCTGACCTTAATCTTAACTTTAACCTGATTGAGAGATAATATATTGTCAAACATTTGCTAGTATATAGCAACTAATGCAAAGTGGCATGACAAAAATCTTCAACGATTCCTTTCTGATTTGAAGAATTTTGTGATGACTGTTCCTCATTCAAAAGAAATAATATTTTATTAGCAGTGCTTAATTGCTATGGCGACAGAGGACTGTTGTCGTATAGCTTGAAACCTATGAACAGTCTACCACAGTCTGTGAACCAGTAGATCAACAAAAGAGCATAGCTCCAAAGCTAACATTTCTACAATCCATAGCTGTCCACATTGTGGATATTATTTCCTATTGAACACAGAATAGCTTGCTACTGAAAGAAATACTCCATACTTGCTCACTCAAGGACACTTAGCAGTACACAGCAGTATATCTCTTCTCTTTTCTTAGATGTTTGCCCCTCGTTCTGACCTACATAATATAAACTACTCCTATATTAATTGTGCCTGGGAATGAGACCATGCAAATGAGTGGTCTGAATAATGCACTGAGCCAAGGTTGTATGTAGGAATTAAGAGCTGTAAAAAAAGCATGTGATGATTATGAGTAAACAGCAGAAACAAAAACACTTCAAATTCAAGGTCTATGCAACTTAGCATTTTGTGTGACAATGTGGTTGTGAATTATAAATTATTAGTATTAAATGATTATTCAATATTATCAACAAAATTACAAACAAAAAAATTGTAAGTGTACAAGTGACTTTTAGGACAATAGTCTAAAATGTAGGCTACTGTAGTACTTTTGACTAGTCTCACTACTACAACAACTACTTCTATTGTGCTCTACTCTACTACTACTACTACTATTACCATTACTACTACTACTACTATACTACTATTATTACAACTAGCAGTAGCAGTAGTAGTAGTAGTAGTAGTAGTACTATTACTACTACAACTACTATTCCAAAAAGGTTCATTTGTCTTCTTTTCTTCAGTTTTGTTTCATCTAACAGACCAGTTTGTCTGTTTACCTTGAGTAATTTACTACTACTTCTACTATAACTATTACTGCCAAAACAACAGCAACTACTACTACTACTACCCTACCATTACTATTACTACTGTATATCTCACATGATGCCCATTATGTTACTGTGATTGAATTATCTTTCAAAAACAAAAGTGCACTTTAGACGTATGAAAATTACATACATAAATACATGTGTAAACATCTAAGTCCACACTGGGGTGAAATAACACTGTAATCAAATATCTGTTCTTAAAATGCTCTATCTTCAATATAAATAGCTGATTTTTAATGATGCTCTATTTTCCAGACCTGAACCAGATTCATCTTAACTGTCCACAGGTGGGACCCCTGCACCGGACCACCTCTCTCTCTCCCTCTCCCTCTCTCTTCCCTCTCTCCCTCTCTCCCTCCCTACATGACATCACACAATACTCTCCACTGTTGTTTCCAGGCAGCCGAACACACGCATGCCCCAAATGCAATGAAACAGCGCCATCTAAGGAGCCACAATATACATAGCAACCATTTACACAACACTTGTATTGAAAGATGCTTTGTGCTTATTGATGGCTAAATATGCTGTTTAGTTGGTTGTTGTCAGACATAGATTTTGAAGGAGAGTGAGAAGGAGAGATCGCTGTTTTGAAATTAGTCATGGTTAAATCCGGGCTTATGTGCTGGTAAAGACCCCTCTGACAGATGGAAATGGCACTAATATGTCACGGCTGGCGGCTGTCACTCATGCTTAAAGACTTCTCCTTTTCAAACCCTGCCTCAGATACTGTGAACGCAGCTCCCGCTATCAGCCCTATGCTTATGTGAAGTATCTAAGCCATGCTGGAGTCAAGGATTTGAAGAGAAATTTAAGAAGTTGGTTGTAAGTATGCAATGAACAGTGAGTGAACTCAGCCAGATGTTGTGTAAATCTGTGCAAAATTTTCCTTTTTTTTTTTTTTTTTTTTTTTTTTTTTTTTTTTTTTTTTTAATTTTCCTTTTTTTTTTTTTTTTTTTTTTTTTTTTTGACAAAGTAGAATTAAAAGCTAAATCCACTTTTTTTTTTTTTTCATTAAATGGTGCATATGGTGTTTTAACAGCATTATCGACTGTTCCTAGTCTTTTAACCTTAACCCTACAAACTAGATAAATGCAGCTTCTGGTCAAACCCGCCTAAATCTAAGTTGTTGTAGTTGGTGACATCACACAAGACTGCCCTGATTACAGCCTGGTGTAATTACAAACACCTGACTGCAGGGGCGGAGTTTGAAGTGCGGATACCTGTTAGACCAATCACACTGTCCCTTATACCTCCAGACCCTTCCCCTCCCCCCTCACGCTCTTCTTAGGTCCACAGGCGCTGCCCAGTTTAGCCGCTCTATTTGAAATGTGGTTGTGGGCAGAGTTTGTTCAGTCCCACTTTATGTTATATTAAATCAGACATCAAAGCATTACTGACATATGATTTTCCAAGAGGCACATAATATGTAACTACTGTGATCACACTTACCTGACAGCTCTGGGTATCACTGACAGCTTAAGCCCTGTATTGAGACTCTAAAATCCTGGTTTTAGCCACAGGATCTCGTAGAGCTCAGGGTTGAATGTGAAAAAATGTACCTTACTAGACAAGTGAGCAAAATGTCCATAGATAACAGCTGGTATTTTGCATCTTTAAAGCTCCACTGGTTTAAAATTAGGGTAAAATTCTGATTATTTGTTATGACACAATCCCAATTTGTTGTAGAATAAATTGTAGTAGCCTGAGAGTTGAAAAGAAAATAATGTAGTACCATCAGCACAGGATCCAGCACCCGGAGACATGAACCCTCAAGGCATTATGATAGTGTTTTCCATTCCAGTCTAGTACAGTCCTGCTATACTTCTGTTGTAGGGAGTATTATACCTCTGATTATGTAGGCCAAGATAACAGGGGTTTAGCTGGCAGCGAGTGCACTTGGTATGGCACAGAAATGGAATTTCTCTAACACAATCTGTTTAGAAAATGTTGCTTAGGAACCAAACATTGAAATGCATTGAATTTATATAGCACATTTTGGAAACTCAGATGCTTTAACTTTGGCAGTTTACCAACCACACTGCCCTGGGATAGACTGACAGAAGCAAGGCTCCTGTCACCACTAACTGTTATCGGTAAATTCTTTGACTGGAACAAATATCTGGATACAAAGATTAGTAATGTTTATTAAATATACACAATCTTTTTTTGCATACATTTTCATTGTAAACATTTGAAGTATATTAACAGATAGTGTTTTCCTCTCCTCACCTCGCTTATTTTGCAGTGTCTCCTTAAGTGTCACATTGGTTGCCAGATACTGTATTTAAAATCCCACCTCATGCACTTCCTGTAGTTGTCCTATCGTCTTTGTACGAGTTTGAATGCATTTTGTCATTGAACCAGTTTCCCTGTCTCCCCTGCAGTGCCCTGTCTGAACTGATAGCTGTCTTCTCTCTCTCTTCTGCCCTCTCTCTCCTTCCCTCCCTCCGACAGCAGACAGAAGGCCAGGTGGTAAGCATAGCCCCAGACAATCCCAGAACAAGCAGATAACAATGAACTCATCTCTCTGCTTTCTGTTCTGTCTTAAATGAGAAACGTATGGGGCCACAACCCTATGGTGCTGGGGTGTGCCTCCGGGGTCCGCTGCCTGTCTGCTTGCTTCCCAATTTTAGTCCTCAATTACTGAATCAAAGGGGAAAGGAAGACCAAATCCAACTATCCCGCGTCTGCTCCTCGTCAGCTCCAATGCAGGCGGAGCAGCACCCACGGGAGCCATGTTTCTGGGTGCCTTCCAAAGAAGCTTCAGAGTTCATTGCTCTTTGGTGATGTGGAGGGGTTGTGATAGCCCCTACCTTTTCTTATAAACTTCTGAACAACGTTGTGAACTTCTTTCTTTTTGTTGAGCTAGTATAAAACTTTAAAGGTCCAATATTACACAGCATGGACTCTTGTGATCTATAAGTCATGTTATAATGCTGTTGCCTCCTCAAAGTTGTGAACAGTGCTTATAAACTCATCACGGTGAATGATCTAGTTATGTTTTTCATGTTTTCAGACAATAAAATTAGGTACAGAGCCTTTAATTACTGCAGTAAAGTAAAATATGCCAGTGTGGTTAAGGTACGTTCCGCAAGGGTCTATGTGGGGACCACTTCTGTTTGTAAAATCGATACCCTATACTTGCCTTTCTATTGCCTTTCTTTGTTTCCATGGAGATGTCATTGCTAGGCCTAGAATGTTCCACAGCATAATATTAAACTCATCTATCTCCATGGAGGCAAAGTTACAGGTCAGATCTATGGAGAGTGTACGTGGCCCCGCTCACAGTAAGAACGCAATGTATTTTTGAGCAGTAAATCATGTAACTGAATAAAGCCAAATCGATAACTTAAATGCCATACTGTGGAACATTCCAGGTAAACAAATAACAATTAAGGAGACAAGTAGGTAACGGACAGCTCACCAGAAAAGTTACATAGTGCATCTCTGTGCGGTAAAGATGTTATTATAGTTCTTATTTATTTTGCCAAATTTATATGGTGACGTATACAGTGGCAACTTTTTCATGCAGAATTAGAATATTGTTAATTAAAAATCAGTGGTGGAATGTAACAAAGTACAAGTAGTAAAGTACTGAGGGGTTTATTTTTAACATGTTCATAATTTGAGCAAACATAAATATAAAAATAAAAATAGCTACAAAAAATGATTGATTCAATTGTTTCTGTTGAACAAAATTCAGCACAAATCTTTATCAGAATCACTACATTTGAAGCTTTATTAGATCTCAAAACCTGCGAGAAATACTTTTACTCAAGTACATTTTTTCATGTGATACTTTTACTTGAGTATTTTTTTTGCTCTGGTATCTGTACTTTTACTTAAGTAACAAAATCAAGTACTTCATCCGCCACTGTTAAAAATGTATACATGCTGAAATAATATTGACCATAGTAGTGGATTCTACCTCGGTTCACTCGAAAACTCATATGACACATGCTATATGAAATGCTATACCGATGCAGGATTCTTTGCTGTTTTAAATTTTTTTCTCACTTTTTCCCTCGCGCTGCTCTCCTCTCCGCAGATGTGCAGATGAAACACATCGCAGCCACATTCACCTTATCGTCCTTTGAAGAAATGCGCTTTTTATCTTGTTATTTACCAAACAATTTCTGCGGCTTATAGGGCCTAAGAAGTGTGAGCGCTTATCCCACGCCGAGGCTCCAACTCCAATATGAATATGACTGACAGCACTTGACTGGTTTATGCCAAGTGCTTCAACTGTGAAAAAGAGAGATTTTTTTTTTTTCCCAAAGTACGGAATATAAGGAAAAGACAGATATTCTCTAGACGATTTCAGAGCGGGATGGAGCTAAAATGTTCACTGCTTCTCATGAGGGAAAAAAATCTAATGGTACAAAAAGAGGAAAGACGCTTGCTACTTTTGGGGGCGTTGGTTTCTGTCATTCAAAAAAGTTCCCGTCAAAAATGGTTATGCAACGGGGATAAGCTGGAGTATAGGAGGCAACTTTGAGAAAGAAGCTCACAACTCTTCTTTTTCTCTATGTAGATGTAGCACCCGTACAACCACTATATAAGTTCCTTATGTGAGAATGGAGGGTGTTTGGATTTTGTTTTAGTTACAGGTGGATACCACGAAGGTGCACCTAATAAAGCTCCTAAATAAAAAAAATAAAAAAACCTCACAATATCCATAGAAACGTAGATTGACCATTAAATCCAGAGCTTTGCCTTTTGACTCCGCTGCTTCTTTACCACAACAGTCTGGTGCAGTGACCACATCAGTGCAGAGGCTGCACCGATCCACCTGTCAATCTCACGCTCTATCCTTCCCTCACTCGTGAACAAGACCCCGAAATACTACAACTCCTCCACTTGAGGCAGGGACTCCACCTACCTGGAGATGGCAAACCAAGAACCATGACCTCGGATTTGAAGGAGATGATTCTCATTCTCATCCTTCACACTCGGCTGCAAACCCCCTCAGTGTATGTTGCAGGTCGTGATTCGACAAAGTCATCAGGACAACATCATTAAACAATAGAGATGAGATCCTGTGGTCCCGGACTCCCTCAGGCCCCTGACTGCTTCTAAAAATTTTGTCCATAAAAACAATGAACAGAACCAGTGACAAAGAGCAGTCCTGGCGGAGTACAACATGCACTGGGAACAGTTCTGACTTATGGTCAGAAATGCAAACACAGCTCCTGCTTCAGTCATTATTTAGGTGGACAGCCCTTAGTACAGGGCCCTGGACCCCATACTCCCAGAGGACCCCCCCAAAGGACACCACAAGGGACACAGCTGAATGTTTCTGGTTTGGCAAACTCCCATGAACCCCTGAGCACCTGATGGAGACTATGGAGCTGGTCCATTATTCCATGACCAGGACAAAAACCACACTGCTCTTCCTGAATCTCCTTGATCATCAACCTCTGTTTGAACATGCCTTTTGTTATGGACAAACCGTTACTAACACACAAGTTCAATAACAGAACACCGCTTACGTTCAGATCAGGGAGGCCCCATCACCGTCTTGAAGTGCCACTGTCATTGCCCACGTGGGCGTTGAAGTCCCTCAGTAGAACAATGGAGTCCCTGGTTGGTGCACTGTCTAGTGCCCCTCCTAGGGACTCCAAGAAGGCCGGGTACTCTGCACTGCTGTTTGACTCCTAGCCCGACACAACAGTGAGAGACCTGTTCCCGACCTGTAGGGACGCGACCCTCTTGTTCACTCCAACACATGGCGGCTGAGCTGTGGGACAATAAGCAATCTCACACCAGCCTGCTGCCTCCCTGCAGGCTGGAAGTGGAGAGTAGTACAACCCCTCTCAAGGAGTTCCAGAGCCCAAGCTGTACAAGAAGGAGAGGCCGACTAAATCTAGTTGGTGACATCCCAGAGCCATTGAAGTCCCTGCTTTTGACTCCCACCCAGATCTCTCTGCACTGGCCACTCTTGCACCCACCGTGGTGACGCCAATCCGGGCGACGTAACTGGCCTTGTTGTAGATCTCATCATAAAGGGTTTCTGGACCGCTCTTGGTCTGACCCATCCCTTAGAACTTGTTTGCCATGGGAGACCCTACAAGGGCATGAAGCCCCTGACAACATAGCTCCTGGGATCATTTGGGTACTCAAACCCCTCCACCACATTAAGGTGGTGGTTCAAGGAGAAAACTCATTTATGTGGGTGGCTGGGCGCTCCCTCAGAGATAGGCTGAGGAGCTTAGTCAGACGAGAGGAGCTTGGAGTAGAGCCGCTGCTCTTCCACATCAAGAGGAGCCAGCTATGGTGGCTCGGGCATCTGTCCTGGATGCCTTCTGGACATCTCCTTGGGGATGTGTTCGGGGCTTGTCCCACTGGGAGAAGGCCCCAGGCCTGGGAATGCCTTGGGGTCCCACCGGAGGAGCTGGAGGAAGTGTCTGGGGTGAGGGCAAGACTGCTGCCCCCGCGACCTGGCTCTGGATAAGTGCAAGAAAACAAATGGATGGAACACAATATCCTATTTAAAAATAGATAGTATTAAGTTTAGTTTAGCCAAAAATATGTGAAGGCCTTGTTTAATAACAATACTAATTTGGCAAATAAAATATAACATTTCCCTAACGCAAAATATAAATAATTAAATCAGGAAAAATATACCAAAATAAATAGCACTAAAGACAAACCATTACATGAAAAGTTGTGTCCAAACTTTTGTCTGGTGTTGTACTCAAAAACAGCTGAAGTTGTTTCTAAACTGTCAGTTCTGGCTCTCAGTGCTACAGTACGTGCTCTCACAAGCCCCTCACACATGTGTCAACACTCGGGGTGGGGGTGTGGGTGTAGGTGGGGGGTTCGGTGTCTTGCCTGAGGACACATTCTGTTTTTTGGACCTGCTTTTCCTCCTGAGGCATTGTCACCCTGCGCCGACCTCAAATCTGTGCATTGAGTTTGAGTTGTGTCTTTGTCACTGTCAGTAGTTCTGCTCTGCTGCTGTGGAGCTGTGGTGCAGCTTTCATCATTTACAAGTTTGAAATTTGATTCATACCTAGAATTTCCAAATGTAGCTAGATGAGGCAAACAGTGTTTAATGCAGATTTTCACTTTGTTCAATATTCATCAGCTCAGGATTCACAAAACATTTAAATATTTATCATTTTTTGTTGATCCACATTTCCATTTGATTAATTTTATCTATTTAATTTTTAAGTTGATATTTAATATTCTATATAATATGAATATTCTATATAATATTGCATGATTTCAGATGACACCACAACATTCTACAGGCCAATAATATTGAATACAGATGGGAGGCAGGTAAAATTTAATTCAATTCAGTTTTATTTATATAACACATTTAAAACAATTTCAGCTGACAAAAGTGCTTCACATAAACAAAAAACAGATACACAGGTAACACGACACATATGAAAAGAACAATAAAACACCAAGATATCCAGTCTAGCTAGTGTTAAATACCAGGGAGAGAGGGAAGAGGTGGGTTTTCAGTCTAGTCTTAAACTGTGTTAAAGACTGAAAGGATCTGACAGGCAGAGGGCGCTGTTCCATAGTCTGGGCTCTGCCACAGAAAAGGCTCTGTCCCCTCTGGTCTTGAGCCTGGCTTTGGGAGCAGCTGCAGGAGCTGGTCAGCTGACCTCAGGGCTCTGGGTGGAGTACGGGGCTACTAGGGTCAAGTCACAATAGAAATAATCAGGTTCGACATTTATACATTTTCCTTTTAGATATTTCTTATGAGAATACCTCATTGTTCAGCAGTCCTTTCTCAGTTTTATATTGTACTTTTCACAGTGAGCGTAGTTAGAACCCTTCACTTTTTAGGGACCAGAAACAGTTTGAGTAATTGTGCTTCTGTCCCCCAAATGCTGATTGCTTGATTGAGCCACCGAGTGCATTTAATCATAGTCCATTTGCCTTCTGAAAATCTGCATATGTTTAAAACGGAAAGAAGCTTGGCACGCTTGTTTACAAAAATATCAAACCCATGTTAAGATTTACACACGCTTAATTATGCATGTATAGCCAGATGTCATTTTAATTATAACTGTCTCCTTCCTGCAGAGGTGGTAGAGTAGCACAAAACTGTAAGTAAGCGTAACATTACTTGAAAATATTATGACTCAAGCAGAAGTACAAAGTAGTGGTCCAGGAAATGACTCAAGTAAAGTAATAATAAAGTAGTAATTGGGGAAAGTTAAAGTAATTGTATGAACTGTCTGCACGAAACATTTGATACGATTTAAGACAGAAACTTAGACAATGCACAAAATCTGGTATTTTAACAAGATAAACCATAAAAGATAAAGTCATTATAAGGAGCGGTGAAAGAAACACACATAATTATAATATTGTTAACATAAAACTTATATATTACTCACAGTAGGAAAAAAGTGTGGTGTCCAACTCCGAGAAGTACAATTTCTTTAGAAAGTTACTCAAGTACTACCTAATCCCCACCTCTGCATTCCTAAACCCACTGACTTTAACTTTAACTCTAGATGCTATTTCGCTCTTTTATATGGTCCCCTTTTATATTGTCCTTTTATTTATCCGTCTGTCTCCACTCTATAGACGTCAGCTCTTCACATCACGCACTGATGCTTCCAGACAACAGCACCAGACGACACATAGCGTTTTAATGGACATCCCTGGCTTCCTTTATACTGCCCATCGACCCAATGTAAGGCCTTGTTTTGGCTCAGACAGACCTGCTGCGTCATAGAGGGCATCTGGGATTCTATTTATGCAACGGCGAAGCAGGTAAGAGCCAGTGGAGGAGTGGAATCAGATTAGAAAAGAGTAGCCAACAGTTGTATCCAAGAAATGATGTTACTTAAAAAATATATATATCATGGGGAAATTTCAGGGTTGTAACGCAAAGTAGAATAATGGAAAATATGCAATAAAAAATAAAGATAAATCCATCCATCAATTCCCAGGCCAGCCATGTAAAGATAAACAACTATTTAAATATTACTACTAACTTGAAGTACATAGTAGTTTAGAAATTACTCAAGCAAGAGAGAAAAATGGATTATGGGAAACCACCACTCAAGTAAAAGTAAAAACTATTTGACTAAACTGCTACTCAAATATAAGTAATTGTACATGTATCTGGAAGTAACATCTGGTTTATTTACAATCCAATATGACAAAACATAACACACACATAATATTCCGGTATTTTCAGATGGTATTTCGTAACAAAAATCTATTCATGTAATTGTTTGTGGTTGATTTATAAAGTTATAAAAGGTTTACTATCTTATCTGAGGTTTTGTTTTCGTACGGCAAGCTGCAGCTACAATATATAAAGGTACTGGCAGTTAACAAAGGTGTTTAAATGTAACAATGTTTAAAATGGAGCCGCAGAAGCTGGATATTTGAAGTCCCAATCCATTCTTCACTGTTCAAACCCACATAATGTGATTTCAATTACACTCATTTGTGCCAGCGCTGAGACATTATTAGGCCATAATTATAGTGAATGGAGCACAAGTTTTTGTGACATTTTCAATTTTCAAAGCAATAATTATTTCCACACAAAGAGCAGCGACAACTCAAATCAACAGCGCTCAAGTTGTTCCATGCACACGCTTATGGAAGAGTTTTACACCTCCTTCACAGGTGAGTAAGATGTATGTGAGACCCCAGTCGCAAGCAACACTTAAAGAGGAGGTTTTATGCAAAAATCTACCATGTTATAACGCTGTTGCCTGAAGTCATCCATGCATGTTTGAGTAATTTAGCGATCTCTCCTGGGCCCTATTCAAACCCTCCTTATAGTTAGAGGTGAGATTCTGTCCAATGCTCAGCCCATCCATGCAATTCTCCATAAATATACAAAAACATGAATAAAACTACCTCAGCCCATCCATGCAATTCTCCATAAATATACAAAAACATGATATAAAACTACACAACAACTCAACAAACCTGATGTGATGTGCAGTAGTTTCATTAATGCTCTGAAGGGGTGTGACTTAGCACGGAGAACAAAGGGAGGGTGGACTCAGAGTGTCAAAAATGAAAGTGAAACTTATAAAACATGTTAATGCATTGTTTTCGTTGAATAAGCAATAAAAGATAACATGGTGAGTTAAATATGTTATGTGTTAGCAGTTAATACCCCAAATGTAAAACACCCCGTCTTTAGCTCAAGACATTTATTGACAAGTTCTGTTTTCAGACATAAATCTGTCTGTCAAAGTGAAAGAAAATGTTTACACAGCAGCAAACTGAATCTCTAACCTTAAAATGATGTGTATTCAGAAAAGGCTGTTCATCTGGATTTGAATAGTTTTGACTAATACATGTAAATGCTCATGTGGTGTACAATATTTCACTGACTGGTTACACAGTATTTCTGACTGATTGCAAGACAATATATCTGGAAATGTGGCTGTTATAAAGAAGTGATGCATTGGAATAAATCAGAAACTTCTGGAAAATATGGGTGCATCAGGTCTAACCTAGATAATCTTTATTTATTTGTTTTTGCAGGCTTATCTCAATCTGAACATTTCAGATAATACATTTCCTGCTAATCTGATTTAGCTCTAATTTAAATCAGGGAATAAATAATGTAATAGGTGGTGAGAGGAAGTACAACCGGTGAAGTCAGTCCAAATTAAATGACAGTGTGGGCTATGTAAAAACCCGATACAAAATCACAATAAAACAAATAAAAATGAAAAAAAAACAACAACTTGTATTTAATTATAGTGTAAAACCACAAGAATTAAATGAATAAAACAATACAAATGGTCACATTTTTATATAGTGCTTTTCCACCTTCAAGACACTCAAAGCACTTTACATCACTCACCCATTCACATACACATTCATACACCAGTGTATGCAGATACTGGGGGCAAGGTGGTTTGCAAAGTGTCAAGGACACAAGGACACAACGACAGCATTCATCTTTGGGAGCTGGAATCGCACCGCCAACCTGTGGGCCAGTGGATCTGACCGCTCTTATGTGGAAAGTGGGAGTCGAACCGCCAACCTTGGGGTCAGTGGACAAACACTCTACCAACTGGGCTACTGTCGCTACCGTCGCCCTAAAACCACTATGATCTCGCGCAGTAGCTTTACTTTAAGACAAGCCCCGCTCCAACCATATTGTTACTGTTTTTCCACAGCTCCTAAACGCAGCACCCTCCATCTCCTCTGGCCTTTTTAACAAGCTTCTTGTTGTGCATCCGGTCGCCACCTTCACTGTATTTTGGAGAAGGGCATAACAACTGGGCATAGCTTGGGCAGACAGCTGTGCCACATTTGCAGTAGGTGAAGGAAGCCAATTAGAGAGATTTACGGCATGGCCCTTAAACACAGCAGTGCAGACAGACTTTTTGGGAGGGACAGGTCAAATCTGTGCATAGAAAACAGCTGTTATTTAGTAAACACAAAAAAAGATTTGTTTAATGTTATTATGAGGAACCCTCTACCAGAAAGGTTACACAGTGCGGCTTTAATTAATGAAGATGGGCTACTCTAAGCTTTTAAGACACATTGCTGGCTGTTTAGGAACTTCAATCAAGTAACTATAATTACTAGTCTAGCACAGTTTTTTATGTTAATTACAAATGCACATAGACATAATAGAGACCATTTAAATCCACAAGAGCCAAACAGATGTTCTGCTTTGTCTGTGTTGTAAAAACATGTCTGACTCTAGTACAGGCAGTTTTATGATACGCGATGCATTTGTTGGTTTTAATGAAAGCACAACATAATGGTGTGTCATCCAGATGTCTGAAATTACTGAAGTACACATAATCTATTGTATTTGCTGAACAGATGGTGAAGAGGTAATGGCGTGACCACGTGAACACATTGAGGAGATGTCACTGACTGTCTCTTGGACTCTTGGGCTTTTAAGTGGAAAATAGTGAATACCTACAGTCTGAGAGGGTCACTGTAATTGCACGTTTCACTGTGAAAATGGTTGTGATCAGTACAAACAATGACAATGAATGTAATGTGAAAGTGTCAGCCTCCTGCTTGTGTCCATGGAAATGTGATTTTTCTTATCTCCATGTTTAATTACATAGTTTGGAACTCTCCACCAGAAAAGTTAGATTTGCACTTTTAATCTGTAGCTATAGCAGCACAGGTCCTTCATATCCTTGGCTTCAAAAATCAAGTAGAATAATTTGGTATTGTGTAGTTTTAATATAGCCCCTGGTAGCTTATTATTTAGGCTATAAGTTCCCCTATAGACTTTAAGGTGTTATTGCAAATGACACAGTCTTTTATTAATCTCCTTGCTTATCTGATGCTGCCTAGAGAGCAGTAGGTGGCAGTAAAAACCGAGTTGGAGTCGGCTCTATTTTCATGACAAGAAGAAGTCGGCGCGTATGTGACGTCATATGCCCGCGACGTACGAAGACAAATACGTTTTCTTTCATTTGAAAATGTTACAGATTAATAGAAATTGATTCTTTTTCAATCACTGTTTTTATTTTTTTGTTATTATTTGTGTACCTTTGATGCTGTGAGAGTTGGTTTTGGTGTTGTGCCCTCGGAGCTGTGCAGCATCTCTGAGGTAAGACACACACAATTTTGGATCCAGACAAAATTGTTATTTTTTGTTAATCAGTGTTTTGTAGTCTATTTCTTTTGTAATTGATCCTCTAAAGTGTGTTCTTTATCAGTCAATATTTCAATAAGTTTATTGTAATGAAAATCATACTTTTAGATCAGTCATTTTGCTACTTTATCAAGGTCTTTAATAACGGCTATTTCGTTACTAATTTACTTTTATTGTGAGTTTTATTCTTTTGCCATTTGTATTTTTGAAACTGTAAACCTACTAAACCTGGACTGAGCCGCTGTCATCTTTACAGTAACACTCAGAACACAACGCAGATCAACAGGGGTGGATCGGTTACAAAAACAATCCGCAAAATGTTGAAAAAGAAGACGAGTAGCGCCGAGAAGAAAAGGAAACACGCTCCATCTGAGGACAGACTTGAGACAAGGAAGCGACGAAGCACCGACTTCAGTGTAGAGGTCAGCTTTGAACAAACTAGGCAATAATGTTTACATCAGGTTCACAGACTCGTCTTTTAGAATAATGACAAAAGTTTTCAGGTACACAGTTGTTTTTGGTAAAAAAGAGACGTGTGTTGGCTCGTTTTCAAATTTTAGAGATTGCCAATTTATTTCAGCTTGGTCCTTTGACAAACTGAACTGACAGTTAACTAGAGCTGCAAAACATCTATAAATCCCTTTTGTTGCCAAAGTATATTTCATGTTGTTTTTAGAGTATGGAATTTTAGAGAATGGGAGACCACCATAATCTCCTCTATAAAAGTAAAAACTATTTTTATATGAATTATTTACCTACGTACTAAAAACATTCCAACTATTTGCTAAGCTCCTAAATTGAACAATATTATAGTTACTTTAAAGTAACATTTGACTATGACATGTTTTGTTTTAGCTGGAGTCCAAAGATGACTTGGCAGATGCAGAGTTGGACCGAATCGGCAGTGACATAGAAGAAGGAGGACTAGACCTCACTGTACAGTTCCAGCCAATCACAGCCTTCGTCTCACAAAAGGAGGAAATGCTGCAGCAGTGTTTCCACGTCCTGGGAGAGAAGAAACTACGCAAGATGCTGCCAGATGAATTCAAGGTGAACAAAAGCAGTGGATGAACTAGGAGTTTTAAATGTCCTTTTCTGACTGAATAAAAACTTACCAAATCTCACTCAGAATATTGTACACTCACCACACTTAAAGAGACTTGTGCAAGTTTTTAATCAATTGTTTAATTTGGGGAATATGGGAAATTTTGCACCAGCATTGAATGAGCTATAGAAACTACAGACTTTCTTTATAAGGTTTATTGGTTTTTGTCTATGTTCTGTTTAATTTTCACATTAATTATTAGAAAATGTTTAAAGTGCCTACCCTCGGCCACTCAAAGACATTAAAAAATATACTGTTTACTTTATAAAAATTGAAAAAGGTAGATATTGGTATTAGATGTTTGGACTTGTGAATGCTTTTAACTTCAAAATATTTACAGGATTGCAGTTTAGATGAAATTAAAAAGTTGTGTTGGGAACAACTGGAACAAATCTCTGAGAAAAATCTTCTCCAGATCCTAACAGGTAATTACTCTCATGACTGCATTGTAAATTATAAAAGCCCACTACACAAACTTCAGTTCAGACTGTTCTTTTACAAGGTGAGGAGTTGACCCCCTCCCAAGAAACCTCAGAGGAGCCAGTGGAGAGCCAGTAAGTGGACAACACTATTTGATGAATTTTTTTTTTTTGGCAATTAAATGTTTCTTTTTATATTCAGGCAAGACAACAATGTGGATTCAACATCTTGCCTCAAAGAATCAACAAAAAATGAGGAAACTAAAGGTAAATATGTTGCCCTATCAAATAGACAATTGATAATTTATGAGCGAAGTAGATATGTCAGATAAATGTGTCAAAAGGATAAACAGAATAAGCTTCATGTCCATTTTCCTTGGAACAGAATTTCACAAAATAAGAATGTGCTTTGGCAGTGTGTAATATTAATTAAATGAATAATAATAATTCATACATTTTAAAATAAAATATCAAAGAAAAAAACAAACTGAGTTATTTAAAGTGACCAGTATTGTTATTGCAGAAGTCGGAGGTTCAAGTGAAGAGAGCGACGTCTTGAGCATAAATGCAGACGACAGCGACATTGAGGCGCCTAAAGAGGAACAAACTGACAAAACTGCAGATGATTCGAACAAAAACACAGAATCTGAAAACCCTGCAGTTAAACCTGAACCGGTCACAGTGCAGCCTCTCGTGGTCCAACCAAACGAGCCCAAAAAAGACATTCAAAGTGCCATTGACAAGAGTGTAAGTGAGATACTGTCATTTTCAGCTGCCGCACCTGTAGCACCAAGTGTCAACCAACCTCAAACTACAGGGGCTGTACAAAGTACGCCCCCTTCTGTCGCTGAAGTGGTATGTCAGCCTTCAATCCAACAACTGGAACTATTGGAGCTGGAGATGAGAGCCCGAGCTATAAAAGCATTAATGAAAGCGAACAAAAAGACTACCAACTAACTTTATTTTGTTCTATATTAGACTGTTAAATTCCTGTTAAAATGTTCAGTTTAAATGGTCCAAAAGCTGTCCGTCTTGGTTGTCCCTCGTTCCACTTATCTGGAGAATGTACCACTATTTCAGTGATGCCACATGAACTGTATAAATGGTTTACTTTTTTTTGTTTTTGTGTAAATAAATTAAGACTCCATGTGGTACTGGACATTCAGAGTTGTAATATTCAGAGTTATATTGGTACCCATTACTCTTTCAATCTATGAGAGTTTTTTTTTTTAAATCTATAAGCTTTGATTTCCAGAGTCCCTTCCTAGCACATTCAACAACAAACAACATACAACATACAATTTTCCGTGGTCATCCTAGGTTCAAGTTGTGCTGCAAAGTGCATTCTTCATTTCGGGCACTAGATGGCAGTGTTACTCCACAGTTTGGCAGTGAGCGTTTGGTGCAGAAAAAAAGTGATTATCTTCTTTCATAACAGTTTGGTCATGATGTGATTTGGAAATGTAATTACTGACAGGCAAGATATTGGGAACAGGGAATAACAAAAATATAAAGATGATTCATATCTATCCAGAATCCACAGTGCAATAGGAACATTACAAACTAAAGTTATTTTGATAAAATGTAACCTCCAAAAAGCTTCAGTAAATTTGAATTTCAAATTATGTGCAAGGCTCAAAAGTGGATGGAAGTGGTTAAGGATACATTTGAATTTAACCTCATATTATTTGATTGCATAACATGGTAACAGTTTGTAAATATCGGCTCTCTTAAGGTAACCGAAAAAGATAAGAAATAATATTTGCTATTTTTTATATTTTATAAATTTTCAAAACACAAGCAACAAGCGATCTATATAATTATATAACTTGTTAACCTTGAAGCACTTCAAATAACTATTATGTTATTTTTTAGTAAGTAATTTGAATCTCAAAATCAAACCTTGTTGCTGTTGTTTCCCCCTCATCATTTACTTTTACCTTTTACCTTTTACTTTTTTTATTTTACCTTAAATTGTGTTTGGAGCGATCTGTGCATGTTTGACTGATCTTTAATCACTTATTTTCAAGACGTCATATTGCCGATAAATCCCCGTTTTCACCGCCACCGACAAACACCCACTGCTCTGTACTTACTTCGCTCTTCAATTTTATTTTCTTAATGTGTGATACGCGCAGGATTCGGCAGCACTGCGTAGCCATTTTGGTACAAATGAAAAAAAACTGCTGTGACGTCAGTTCCCATTGGGCACTGCAATTTTCTAACACAGAAGTTAGTGGATTTGTTTCTTTTAAGTTGTTTTAGATGAACATTGCGATTTAAAATGTGTGTTATTACATAATGTGTCATAAATTATAGCTATAGAGCAAACACAAGCAAAATAGGTCTTCTTTAAATTGGATTGTGCCACTACCAGCAATCACAATCCATCCATAATCCATGTTTCTATCTCACCTGTTCATGGTTTCGTCAACATTTTTGAGGATCTGATTATTTTGTTTGAAATCATTTATTTCTATGGCAACGCCCCTCATTGCGTAACCCATGGATACCTCAATCTCCATTATCCTCTTGCGCCATTATAAAACTGCATTTCCTGGTTGACATTGTTCCGGGGCCGATGATACTCCAAACTCACGCTTCGACCCAGCTGTTTAATTCAACTTTTGGGCACCTGACACTTTTCAGCAAATTACTACCATCTTCGCTGCTTGACATTGTCTTCTTCCATTTATTCCGAGCCTGTAGGATCCGCGGGGCTTACATCGCGTGTTATTATATGCAGATGCGGCGCTCTACTCACAAGCCCAAGGGAAACAATAAAAGCTATGATAAGGCTCCGTTCTCTTCTGGGTGTTTTGCATCTAAAAGCTCGGTTTCATAAGAGGCTTGGGTTAACTGTGTCACTTATTCCCGGCTTTATCGGCAGGTATCATTGATAATTTTGAGCGGAGAGGGTCCACTTTAGGCAAAATGATACAAAGATGGTGAAGAGTGGTGTATTATCTGTCATTTAGGGCTTTCAGAAAGGCAATTATGACGCGCCGTGAGCAGATAAACGACCTTTTTTTCCACTAAAAAGACATGGAGGTGAGATGACACTTGTGTTGGTTAAATGTGATCTGAATGACAAGAAGAGCATGTAAAATATTAGGAATGGATCTGTTATAAATGACTCAAGTACTAGTAATACTACCTTGAAATACCGTTAACACGTACTACTACTACAACCACTATCAGCTACCAACCCATGTCTAAAAATGCATTCAATCAAACTCTATCACAGATTAAATTGAAAGTATTGATCCTACCATAACATTATTAATAGTGGTATATTGCTACTACATTTCTGAATATGACCGATGTACTATTACTTCTAATTCTACTCTTTCACTGACTACTTCAACTTAATGTTTTTGTGTTTTCAGTCAAAGTAAAATAAAGTATTTCACACAAGTTACGAAGTTTTAAAGAGTCAAATTGTGTGATCTTGAAGAAGAATTGTGCTCATTTTTGGTCAGTTTGCGTGTTTACTTGGAGATGTTACTGCTTTACCCATAAAATTCCACAGTATGGCATTAAACGTATGCGTATTGCCTTAATTCAATTTCAGGGGTTTTTTTTGCTCAAAAATACGCCCAAGTATAAATGTGCATTTTCACTCCTCTCCACAGTTCTCACCTGTAATTGGCCTGGGGATAACACCTACTTGTCTCCATGGAGATATGTTTAATGGCATAACATTCGATGAAATTCAGTTAGGTACAGAACTAAAGTACAGATTGAATTATTGTAAATAAGTACTAGTAGTAATAGTTTAGTAGTTGGTTACTTTCCATCTCTTCTGCTCCGCACTGCGACTCCCAAATACAATCTTTTTTAATATAGACCCGTAAATTGTTGGTGTGTAAGTATCTAGTAGCTCTCCTCTGCTGTTTGTGAAGTCAAAGGCTCAGTGTTCCATGTAGATTAGTGGCCTCGCGTCACCTTTCCAAACATTATGTAAAACACTGTCCTCGAAAAATACTTTTATCCTCCTTCTCGTCAATGCCATTTCAAATACTGCACAATCCCGTCGCTAATGCAAGTGCACTTAACGCGGCTCCAAACACAACTTCTTGCTACATTTTAACAGTCTGCCATCAGAGCGGTAAACACTGCGGCTGATACGGTGGCCCCTAAGGACAAACTGTTGAAAAAGCAAAGTTTGGTAAGAAGAGAAGAATGGTATTTGGGGGATTTAAGGCACTTTCTAAACAAACGCAGGTACAAATACTACTAGAGGGCGTGTGGGGTGAATGCGCAATGTTGTAGCAAAAGTTTCAAATGACTTTAGAGACATTTTTGACCTAAAATCTAGAAACTATTTTTCAAAATAAACCAAAACTGCGGTTGGAGATTTAAACTCCCAGAACAGATGGACAAAGCCAAAACTACTCAGTCCCAAATGCTCAATTTTACAGTAGTTAGGCAATCAGGAGGGGCCCGAAGGATAATCTAATGGTGTTTTTGGCAAGATGGGGATCCTCTTGAGAAGGTAGCAAGGTTATGTGAGAACAATAGAACAATAGAAATATTCTTTTGAGGTTGTAGCTTGAATGCACTTATATAGTTCTTATGGTTTTGTTGTGACACTGACCACTGACGCTTGTATTAAAGGCGCGCTATGTAACTTTTCTGGTAAACCACTTGCTTCTTACCCGAAATGTTCCACAGTTTGGTGTTAAACTGTATCCATGCTGCCTTGTTTCAATTACATGTGTTTCATTGCTCAAAAATACCTTGCACAACATGAGTTCTTGCTGAGCGGGGTCACCCTTCCACAGATCTGAACTGTAACTTGGCCTGTTGGGGTCACCTGCTGGTCTGCTTGGAGTTTAATGACGTAAAGTGGAACGTTACAAGCAAAGCGATAACATCTCCATGGAGACAAGCGGGAAAAGTTGTTGTCAAAAACATTTGTTCAAGTTCTATACAAAAGAATAGGTTAAAGTCCATTTCATTTCCCAGTAGCTGAAAGGCATGGTTTTGGCATCCTTTCTCTTCTCGTTTGCAATCTTTGGATTCTGTTAAGATTTCTCAAAAATTCTGTTCATAACCAAAAATAAAAACAATAACTGGTAAATATTTAAGGGCCCATATTACACAATTTTCTGATCTATGTTATCAAGTTGTTTCTTCATCAAAAACAGACCTGGAGTTGTGTTTTGTTTCATTCCCTCATGTTTAACACACAAACCCTGCATATTTAGGCTGAGTTCTTCTCTCAAACTGAACACACTCTGTTCCACCTTGTGATGTCATGTGGTAATACAGGAAGTGCTCCACTGTGTTTTTAAACTCCATACACCTTCACTGGAATCATCTGGATGATTTCAGCTCTGGAATTGCCCATCTCGACTGAACTAAAGGTGAAAGGTAGTGGTTAACTTGAAAACTATTACTACATGACATCACAAGGTGGAACAGAGCATTTTGAGCTTTGGAGATGTAGACAGACTAATAATAAAGGGTCACTCAAACATGTGTGAATGAAACAAAACACAACTCCAGGTATGTTTTTGAGGAGGTGACAACATTATAACATGGCTTAACGCTCACAAGAGTCAATTTTGCGTAATATAGGACCTTTAAATTGTTTATTTCGAGCATTGGTCTAGTATAATTTTTCATACTTGTCCAAGAAAGAAAAAAAAAAAAAATGCATGAATACACTTTGAATGTGTCACACAAAATGTCTTTAGACTAAAGCATCTTTGCTCAAAAGGGAGTGGGATAAAGTAATATTTATTCCCACCCCCGCGTTATGCAGGTAAAATACATTTCCAGTAAGCTTCCTGTACATATATTATAAAGTCACACAAATGTCATAATATTAATATTCACAAAGACTCAGATGTACGTATCCGAGACAACGCAGTTACAGCACTGGTTGATAACAATAATGAAATAAATACAGTATAAAGTGCCTTATAGCAGCTCGCTCGAAAGAAATTTGAAAGAAATAATTTCCGTTTAAAATTTTGAAATATCCTGGACTAAAATTGGCTAAAGTTTGATGCCGTCTGAAGCCTCAATGACAAAGTGAGGCACAAGTTTGGGTTATTTTGACTTTTTATTTTTCAAGACACAGGAAGTTATGTGTCTGTTGTGTAAAAGCTCACATCACCTGTCAGTGTAAGATAAAATATGTTGTTGGTGTTAAACTAAAAGAGGAAAAAGCAGATGACACGAGCGCATCCTGTTGAATAAACAAACTCATTCTCTTCACGTTTCCTCTCTGGCATCTTATTTTTTTATTTTCTTTCCACGAGCCGAAATGAAATTGAACTAACAGCTTGCACTGACGGGCAATAAATAACTTGGCACCTCTGTATGACTAAATGAATAGATTTCCTCCAGCAATGACTCATCTGATGCATTTTCTGCAACTTTTAGACGTTTGAGAAATAGAGAAATGTTGAAAAGTCGTTCTTAATGTTTGCAGTACTTTGTTTTGATTAAGTAGCAGACTTATTATTCACAAGTCACAGGAGGTTAGGATAAAAATGTTTTCATTTTACAGCTCAAAGATATTTAGTACAGGTACAAAGTGGCACACAAATAGGAGTTTGACTTGGGTTTTAAAGGTGTGCTATGTTACTTTTCCGATGGGGGGTCCGTCACCATGGTGATGATATTGCTTTGACTGGAATGTTTCACAATACACTATTAACGTCCTATATTGCGCAAAATTGACTCTTGTGAGTTTTGAGCCATGTTATAATGTTGTTATCTCCTCAAAAACATCCCTGGAGTTGTGTTTTGTTTCATTCACACATGAGTAACACTTTATTATTAGCTTGTCTACATCTCCAAAGCTCAAAACGCTCTGTTCCACCTTGTGATGTTATGAAATGATAGTTTTCAAGTTAACATCTACCTTTTACCCTTTGTTCCATAGAGACTGACAATTCCAGAGATTAAATCATCCAAGTGATTCTAGTGAAGGTGTATGGAGTTTAAAAACACAGTCGAGCACTTCCAGTATAACCACATGACATCACAAGGTGGAACAGGGTGTGTTCAGTTTGAGAGAAGAACTCCTAAATATGCAGCGTTTATGTGTTAAACGTGTGAATCAAACAAAACTCAATGTTTGTGATGAGGAAACAACATTATAACATAGCGTAATATGGTGCCTTTAAAACTGGATTTATTCAAATACATTCATAAACATGCCTTCTTACTGTGAGCGCCATCGCCTCTTCACAGATCTGACCTGTAATCTAACCTGGTGACATACTGTAGAACATTCCAGGCAAAGCAATAAAATCTCCATGGAGATGCAGATGACATGCCCTCCACCAGAAAAGTTACATAGTGCACCTTTTAAAAGTTTATTTTGTTGACTAAAATTCTAAAATTATAGTCATTTGTTTCAGAGTGGTCAAAAATTAGCTTAAACTTTAGCATAGTGTGTGTGATCAAATCAAAAGTACTCAAAATGGCGGTTACACATGGTAAACTAAATCCCATGAATATTGTATGAATAATGACTGTCCGTTTCGTAAACCCCCTTTATTTTAAGCCAGATGCCCTTTCTTTGGTGGCATCAGGAAACACTATATCATTACTATAGAAAATTCAAACTATGTCAGTCTCTCTCTTTAGCATCACATTTGCTAACCTTAAACCTACTCTGTGCACACCTTTGGAACACAACTTTGTAGAGTTGCAGAAGTCTTGAATACACTGAAAGTAGATTGCTGTAGTACTATAAGTAGTAGAGTGTACAATTTTTGGCATTTGGCACTGGTAGCCATTTTGGATCTTTTAAAATCTAAAATAGTAGCATTGAGCTTCCAGGTGGGCTGCACATCTGTTCATCATTTCTTTCGTTTTTGAGTCTGAGCGCTTGTCTTTTTTCCCTTTAGTCATCGGGAGCCCACTGACGCCTTTTCAAAGCTGGAGTGGCTGATTGAGAGAGTTTCCAGTAATATGAAAAGAAATGTTCTCCCCATTTTGCACATGCACTCGAGAGAAAAAAAGAGAGAGAAAAAAAAAAAAAAAGATTTGAACATGCGCCATTTCCCATGCTCTGATTTCTGACTTTTAGATTTTCAGTCTCATTCAAATTCTTCTTGTATTTTGAACCAATATCATAAAATACCATATGAGGATTTTAATTTTTTTTTTTTTCGGGTACTGGTATTTGAACAATTCCTGTATTAATACAACAAAATAAAATAAAAACAGCTACCTTTTACCTTTTCTTTAGTAGAGATCGGCAGTTCCAGGGCTGAAGTTATCCAGATGATTCTAGTGAAGGTGTATTGAGTTTTAAACACAGTGGAGCACTTTCTGTTTTACCACATGACATCACAAGGTGGAACAGCGTGTTTTCTGTTTGAGAGAAGAACTCAGCCTAAATATGCAGCGTGTGTGTGTTAAACATGTGTGAATGAAAAAAAACACAACTCCAGGTCTGTTTGTGATGAGGAAACAACATTATAACATAGATCAGACAACAGTGTAACATGGGCCCTTTAACTGTAACGGTTGAGGCCCTGTGAGTTTGCAGTCAACTCCTCATACATCAGGACTGTGTGTAATCTGTGCTTAATGTCAGATCAGTAAACACCTCTGAAAGCTAGTCAGGCTAATACATGATAAATACTCTTCAGTGCTGGTAATCCGTATACGTGCACTTTCATAACACAATCAATAAATAGAAATGAAAGTTACAATGCCGACCTTTGTGGAGGCTTTCTCTGACATCGCTTCAGTCTATGGCACAGTGATGACTTGAAACAGACAAACAGAAATCGACTTTTCAGAGCTTTTAACCATCTTATAGTTGTTTCTCCTTCTCGTTTACCTTCTCGAAGTTGTAATTGGAGCGATTCGTGTAAGACCTCTAGTTGTGACCACAGAACATTACCTTAAATCAAAATGTACTTTTCAGAGCGTTTAACCGTAGTTGTTTCTTCTCATTGACCCTCTGAAGTTGTATTTGGAGTGATTCATGTTTGAGTCATGTTTAATCGCTTATTTTCAAGACGTCATATTGCCAGTCAAGCCTTGTTTTCTTAATCGGTGATACTCGTAGGATTCGGTAGCGTTGTGTAGTCATTTTGGTACGAATGAAAAAAAAAATCTGCTACTTGCTAGTGTGATCTGCAGCTACACGGCTCTTTGTCAGCTCCCACTGGACACTGCAGTTTTCTGACGTGGAAGTCAGTGGACTTGCTTCTTTTATTAACTCGTTTTAGATCAATGTTGCGATTTAAAATGTGCAAATTATAATTTAAAGATCCACGGGTGTCATAGATTATAACTATATAACAGACACAAGCACAATAGGTCTTTAATGTATTGATTAAACACAGCATCTTATCTTATATTTGTCTAGCGTTGAGTCACAAATACCGTGGGTTTGAAAAACTACAACGGGGGTCAAAGACATTTTTATATTTTTTAATATTACACAAAAATGACACTTGTGAGCTTTAAGATATGCTGTTACATTATCAAAAAAATACCCAGATTTGTGTTGCGTTTCATTCACACATGTTTGAGTAGCCCTTTATTATTAGTCTGTCTACATCTCCAAAGCTCAAAATGCTCTGTTTCACCTTGTGATGTCATGAAGCGGTAGTTAATCACTACCTTTTACCTTTTGTTCAGTAGAGATTGGCAATTCATCATCCAAATGATTCTAGTCAAGGTGTGTGGAGTTTAAAAACACAGTGGAGCACTTCCTGTATTACCACATGACATCACAACGTGGAAGAGAGTGGGTTTTTTTGGGTTTTTTTTTTTCCCAGTACCCCATAGTAAGTTCTGGCATGTACCCAGGTCCCTCTACCCCAGACTGAGAAACACTATTATACAAACTCATCCCTCCTCATTTAGACTTTCTACGCCTTCATTTCAAACCCGATCACGTCGAAGGAAGAGTCTTAAACAGCTGCCCGGCTCCGGTCCCAGCTGTTCCACTACCCACAGTGGACCACCAAAGCGTCCCATAGATGGATGATGGATCTCCTCTGTTATAGCGCGGACTGGCCCACCATCCAGACAGGCCTTTGGAAGACATTGAACTGTCAGATCCACCCGGGACGCCCCCTTTATTTATTTTTATTTGGATGATTTATTTCCCAGTGAAGCACAAAAGGACTGAGCCGAGTAAATTACTTTTGTTGGAGTTGTGATAAAAGTGTCACATTGCTTCTCACCACCAGCTGGCAAAGGATTGTGTTACATAAGTAATTGTCAAAGTGGATGTCAAGAGCAGAGTCTACAGCGTTTTATGCGCGTGGTTACTTGGTTTAACGGTTTAGCCAGGTATTTAACTACTGACGACATGGGCTCTTAATGGTGAAATTAACGTAATCGAAACCTTAACTCATTTATAAAGAAATAAGTTTAAAAGGATCAAATGGTGACTTACGAAGAAGGGAATGATGATAGTTGGTCTGACGTCATACCCAGAGGGGGCAGTTTTTTCGATATTGATTACACGATATGTGAAAAAGTTAAACCCACTAATTTTGAACCATAACTTTTATGAGAGACATTGTGTGATCTCCCCAAACCTCTATCCAGGGCTTTCAGAATGATGAAAAAGTAGGACTGTTGCCATAGCGATATTGACCTCAAAATGTCACCTGTTTAAAAATGTACTTTATGAGTAAAAAGTAAAAGTATTTCACAAGTGTTGTTAATTTAATAGAAAGTAGTGACATGGATTAAAATGATACATATTTTAGTCAACAGTTGCAATACAAATCACTTTCTTAACTTTTCTTATGAATTTTGTGTATTTATTTTTGTTTGCGCAGAAATAAAAATAACCCCTCAAATCATATGAAAAGTACTTTTTACTTTTCAGTCCAGTTCAAAAATGTAGTGGAGTAGAAAGTACAGATACCTGCTCTCAAATGCAGTGAAGTAAAAGTAAAAAGTATCCACCGTAAAATGTACTTAAATAAAATGCAGATACCTAAAAATTCTACTTAAGTACAGTACTTTGCCACTTCATTACCTTTCACCACTGACTGTAACAAGAAGCTGAAACTCATGTACATCAGAACAAAAATCTACCTTTTCTAGTCAAATTTATCCATATAAAACATTACACACCTCAATAACCTTGCGATATCATTTTGATTAAAGGTGCACTATGTGACTTGTCTCCAAGGAGATGGAACCTTCCATGGAATGGCATTAAACGTATCAATCCCCAAGGAGTCACGTGACTCACGTTGTAAGTTTTCACGTTTTTCAAGGTACTTTTGAGGAATAAAAACACCTGTACTTAAACTAATTCTATATGGATAAGTTTTAGAGCCGTACTTTGAAACATTCCAGACAATCCATCAACATCTCCGTGGAGACGAGCAGACGGCAGACACCCCCAACAGAAAAGTTACATAGTGCACCTTTTAATGACTGATTATACATATAGCTTTACCCCTGGTCTATCATGTTTCACACTGTAGTCAGCGTGAACACAAAAGACAGAACACACTTGGGTATTGGATGCTAATACAGTGATCCTCAACCTGTTTTGTCCCACATTCTAGTGCAAATAAATGTTTACTATATATATTGTCATTATATGTTCTCGTTTCGATGTCCAAAATCCTCAAACTTTCTAAAGGATGTGAAATGTACTACAAGAACTGTCCAGTACTGTCCAATTTCACCATTCCATGTACCCCCTTTTAAAATGGTCAGCAGGAGGACATGAGTCACCATAGGAGCCATACAAAAGCCCCCCTCTCCCCTCTCCCCTCTCCCCTCTGTATCCTCCATCCATACTGTCCTCTTTCACGCAGACCAACTGTGATCGATGGGTGTTTGGGAAGTTTTTCATGTCGCACAAGACAGACTATTGATGCGTTCCCAAGAGCGGCTCTGCGAAACTTTGTGCCGTAGCAGCGTAGCATCAATTCGAATCTAAAGATACACGATGATAAATGGGTTCTAATCTTTTTAAGCATAATCAGAAAGTGCGCTGAATGGGAGGAGTCATTATGCTTTGTCAGTTGTTTTACAATAATGCATTACAATGTGTTATAATGTGGGTGCAGGTTTAGGATTTCCAGAGTCTTATAGTAAATAGCGTGTCCAGCCACTAAACATATAAATAATTAGCTTTATGGTATCATTTCGTATGGATCCAATGCGTTTTTCCTTCACGAGCAATGCACGTTTTGATTTCAAATTGATAAAGCATTTACCACTACAATACAATATTTTAACTTTAAAGCTACATGACTTTTACTTCTTCTAGTTAAGGTTAAAACGCCACGTAGTATATTGTAAAAGCAACTATTAGTGAATTGAGACTGTACATCACATAAGGCATTTTGTTGGATGAGAACCATCACGAAGCAATTGCCAAGAGCGGAGAATTTTATCCAATCAGAGACATTGCTGGGTGAGAACCATGTGGAACCAACTATCTAAAAACTGTACGTGGGCAGAGTAGGAAGTAGGTTTTTGTGGTTAAAAGAATGGTACAGGACCAGTACATGTATAAAATGTGCTAGCCAAATCATACTCAGAAAAGTGATATTGAATTAAATTAACTAAGTGGCATTGCCCAAGAGCCAGTAAAATGATTCCTTATTTCAACTTCCATATAGAATACACTATTATATTTGAGTCAATGCTACTCTTAAAGCGGGTCTATTATCCAGAATCGACGTTTTAACCATATAGTTGTTTCCCCTTCTCATTTCCCCTCTTGAAGTTGTATTTAGTGTGATTCATGCATGTTTGACTAGGCAAGGCAAGTTTATTTGTATAGCACAATTTGTACACAAAGTAATTCAAAGTGTTTTACAGAATAAGAAAGACTTTAGAAGAGAAGAGTGCAGAATAAAAACCTTTCAGTCATACGCACAGCTGAACAGAAACGTTTTGAGCCTGGTTTTAAACATTGTCAAAGTAGAGGCCTGTCTCACATCTTCAGGACTGTTCCAGGTTTTAGCTGCGTAAAACTGAAACACCGATTCCTCATGTTTAGTCCTGACTCTGGGCACCAGCAGGAGGCCGGTCCCTGAGGTCCTCAGAGTGTGAGATGGTTCATATGGCACTAACATGTGGGAGATGTACTTTGGTGCTGGGCCATGGAGAGACTTGTAACAAGCAGAGCTGCTTCAAAGTTTATTATCTGAGCCTCAGGAAGTGCAGAGACCTAAGCGCAGGACTTATGTGCTCGTACTTCCTGGTTCTAGTCAGGACCCGAGCAGCAGCGTTCTGGATGTACTGCAGCTGTCTTAATGCTCGTTTGGAAAGGCCAGTGAGCAGGACGTTACAGTAGTCTAACCTTTTGGAGACAAATGGAGACCGTACTTACTTCTTTCTCCAAAAATCCAATTTCTTAATCGGTGATATGTGCAGGATTTGGCAGTATTGCATAGTCATTTTGGTACAAATGAAAAAAATAAAATCTGTTACTCGCTAGTGTGACCTGCAGCTATCCGTAAAAGGTGCCGACAACTACGCGGCTCTTTGTCATGACGACATTTACGGCAACGCCAACTCCCATTGGGCACCTCAGTTTCCTAAAGCAGAAGTCAACGAACTTGTTTCTTTTATTAAATAATTTTCAATCAATCGATATTGCGATTTAAAATATCCAAAATCTAACATAATGATCCACAGGTGTCATAGATTATAACTATATAGCAGACACAAGCACAATGTGTCTTCTTTAAGCTGTAGCTAGTATAGACCAAACCTTCCTAAGATGTATTTAAAAATCCTGCACTCCTTCTTTAGCATATGAATGGTAACAACGGTAATGCATTAAAGGCTAATCAAACACATACCATAAAACACGATATAACGCCCTTAATAGAGCCGTGGCACTAGGCTGTGTGTCGGTGCACTTAAAAGCACTAGCAGTCTCCTATGTAATCAGTGTGCCCTTCACTGTAACAACATTTTTCATACTTGGGTAATGATGGCTATTTTGCTTGCCTAATTAATGAGCCTCTCAAGTTGTGCCTTTTGGAAGTGAAGTCATCATGTGCACTAAGCGCGTGTGTTGGAAAGCACTGGACAGATGTTAAAATGTCACTTTTGATGTGTGTCTCAGCCGGAACAGGTGTTGCAAAGGCCTCTGGGAAACGGAGTCTGCGAGCGGGGAGGAAGCAAGATGGCGTGTCCAAGTTTCCTCAAGCAATGGAGCTGTTTCTGCTTCGAGGTAAGTTTGAACACAGATTTATGTCACTAACCAACTCAAAGTACTAAAAAAGAAGAATGAGTCACGGTGAGATCATTATGGTTCCTATGGGGTTATATAGTCAGCTAGTCTTTATCTTGGCTGCTTAATATTTCAACAATAATTTAGTGCATGACGGTGCATTCTAATTGAACTGTGATTTATGGTTAAACTGTCCATAGTTTAAAATGATCTTTAAGGCAGGCAAAATGGTGAGTAGAATTTGCCCCTTATCTGTCAAAATGTTTTATTGATTTAGCTTTAAAGGTCCTGTATTACGCAAAACAGACTCTTGTGAGCTTTTAACCACGCTACAATGTCGTTACCTCCTCAAAAACATCCCTCGAGTTGTGTTTTGCTTCTTTCACACATGTTTGAGTAACCTTTTATCGTTAGTCGGTCTGCATCTGCAAAGCTCAAAATGTTCTGTTCCACCTTGTGATGTCATGAAGCGCTAGTTTTCAAGTTAACAGCTTCCTTTTACCTTTTGTTCAGTAGAGATTGGCAATTCCAGGGCTGAAATCATCCAAATGATTCTAGTGAAGGAGTATGGAGTTTAAAAACACAGTGGAGCACTTCCTTACCACATGACATCACAAGGTGGAACAGAGTGTTTTCCGTTTGCCAGAAGAACTCAGCTTAAATATGCAGAGTTTGTGTGTTAAACGTGTGTGAATGAAACAAAACACAACTCCAGGTCTGTTTTTGATGAGGAAACAACATTATAACATAGATCAGAAATGTGTAATATGAGCCTTTTAATATCACTGTACTGGACATATCTACACGAAACAAAAACTCGTACAAAGTTCATTGTCTTCTAAAGTTGAAATATTATTTTCCACAACAGCTTCAAAGATTAATTGCACCATTCAAGCACAAATCTGTGTTGCCAGTTAAGAAGACTTTAAGACATTAGTTTAATGTGGCAAGTTTTTGGACTCAATTCCTAACAAATAATTATAGGGTTCATCACTTGTGCATTGTCTGTTTAGCTGTTTCCTTTAATAATTAATAACATAATCTCCACAGAGTTATACAGGCCCCTGCTCTTCATCTTAAAACATGACACATTCAACAGTTGTTTGCCAGTTATAGATGAAATGCTTTAAAAATTGAAGGGGCCCATATTACACTATTTTCTGATCTAGGTTATAATGTTGTTTCCTCATCGCAAACATACCTGGAGTTGTGTTTTGTTTCATTCACACGTTTAACACACAAACCCTGCATATTTAGGCTGAGTTCTTCTCTCAAACAGAAAACACTCTGTTCCACCTTGTGATGTCATGTGGTGATACAGAAAGTGCTCCACTGTGTTTTTAATCCTCATACACTTCGCTAGAATCATTTGGATAATTTCAACCGTAGAATTGCCAATCTCTACTGAACCAAAGGTAAAAGGCAGCTGTTAACTTGAAAACTACCTCTTCATGACATCACAAGGTGGAACAGAGCATTTTGAACTTTGGAGATGTAGACAGACTAATAATAAAGGGTTACTCAAACATGTGTGAATGAAACAAAACACAGTGTCAGGTATGTTTTTGAGAAGGTAACAGCATTATAACATGGCTTAAGGCTCAGTTTTGTGTTATATAAGACCTGTAATGAATACAGTTTCTCATGTCTCCAAAATTACTGAAAAACATTTGCCTTAAGAGGTACACAGGCTTGAAAAACGATAGCTTTACAGTAGCTGCAATAATCCTTCTGCGAATCTGTGTCTCATCCAATGTCCAGACCGACTGTATCCAATAACGTCAAATGGCCTTCCAAAAGTTTCAAGTAACCCAATCTCTCAGTATTCTCAACAGACCTCCCAGACCAAACCCGGACAATTACCTCAAAGTTGTGCAAATACTTTAGTTCTGAAATGTCAAACACTTACCTGCAGAAAAGTGAAGTATTTGTCTTTCCAAACGCCCTAATTATGACTTCAAAACGCATTAATCAAGGTGAATTTTCCGCCAATATTAATCAACAGTCCCCTCGAGCGCCCGTCTAATCCTGTCCAACCCAAACTAATCAGAGACCCTCAAGACACACCAGCGCCGCGCAATTAAAGGTCATCCAAAACTGATGAGTCACTTCAAAAATCAAACCTTCAAAAGCATCCGTCATGAGTCACTCGTATTAGCGGCAAAGGTCCACCTGTAACTGTGCCCGTCACTATCGATAACCTCACCTCAACCTGCGGAGGGGTGAGTCATCCGTCACCCGCCTAATGAGGAAGAGCGATGGTGATGATGGCGTACGGGGACGTGGTCGTAGATTATTGTTTAACATGTGTCATAAAGGGAGCATGGTTTGTTTAGTGCGCATTTGTATCGTTTGCTGCACTGAGACTCCGAAAGGGCAAGGCATTAAAGTCACAATACAAACAAATCAAAACATAAATAATCATCACAAAATTAACATTAAAAACCTTTTAGTCACATCTGAACAGAACTGTTTTGAGCCTGGATTTAAACATTGTCTCACATCTTCAGGAAGCCAACTCAGGAAGGAAACTGAAACACTGATTCCCCATGTTTAGTCCTGACTCTGGGCACCAGCAGGAGGCCGGGCTCTGATGATGCTTCGTATGGCACTGATATGTCAGAGATGTACTTTGGTGCTAGGCCATGGAGAGACCTTATGTGCTCGTACTTCCTGGTTCTAGTCAGGACCCGAGCAGCAGCGAGAAAGGGGCGTGTCATTGTGGTTTGCCTCGCTTCTAGGAAAAAGGGGAGAAATCATAATTCTAATCTTTGAGGTTAAAAAGGCGACGGTAGCTCAGTTGACAGAGTGTTTGTCCTCTAATCCGAAGGCTGGTGGTTCGAATCCCGCTCTCAACATACGCGTCATTGGTTGAGCGGTCAGATCCGCTGACCCACAAGTTGGCAGCGCAGTTCTCGCTCCCCCAGGTGAATGCTGTGGTTGTGTCCTTGGGCAAGACACTTAACCCACCTCGCCCCCAGTGCCTGTGTACACTGGTATATAAATGTGTATGTGTAAATGGGTGGGTGGTGCCTTGAAGGTGGGAAAGAGCTATATAAAAACGTGACTGTGTACCATTTTAAAAATAACCTGAAACCATACGATCACAAAAGAAATTTTAACTTTATCCACTATACAATCATACCGTACAACATTGAAAAAACTGTAAGTTACTGTTTTTGTGAACCTTTGTTGGGTTATTCTCTTGGTACCTTTGTGCAACTTGTGTCTATTGTAAGCAAGTAGGTTACACACTTTTGTTTAGTCTCTTTTGGTAAGGATTGTATTTAAGCATTTGTTGAAAAACATTAACAACTTCACACTTCAATTTGTGGTCAATGGCATTTAAAAGACAGTAAACAAGGACAAGGGGACATGCATGTTGTCTCATGTTTTATGACGGCAGGTGGCAAAATATAAGACACTTTACAAGTATTGATTTATTATTCACTTTTTTGTATCATCGATGTTCTAATCAGAGTTGTCAGTTGAACCATTTGAAATCCAAATCACACTATTCCTGACTTTGTAGTAATAATGATAATGCCTTGCACATTCCACTGTCGTCAATGTTTAATCACTCCATACTCCACCACAATCGCTCACTAACACTTTGAATACATAGGCAAAGTGGCTGAAGTGTCTTCCCAAAGTACACAACAACTATATGCACTAGTCCTTAAAATAAACGCTAAACCTGCCTTTTGCTTACAAGCATTTCTTCCACGGCCATATTGGATGTAGTAGCCAGCAGCCTTATCATCGGCACACCAGACTCATTACCTGGCCCGGCTGTTGTTGTCATAAAACTGGACTTAATCAAAAGCGCAGACTTGAAAGGGCCCCCCGTTGCAGATCATCGTAGCGGGGGACACTGCGAGAGGTCTGAGTGCCATGCTTAACCTGATCAGGGCACTTGTTTGGGTGATAGAGGACACTCACACTGCACGAGAGGGGATGCCAGGGAGCTGTTTGTTAATCCCTTTCATTTGTACTTGATTAAATGACTCAACAGTTAAACGTAGACGGGATAATTACTTCAGGGCAATTCAGAATATGAGAGCATTACTGTATTGTGTTCTAATTGTTACAAATGATTGCAACCACTATGCAAAGATGAATTTCTTTTTGGTCAAATTCTCTCTCAAGAAACTGATAGTATAGGTATGTTCTGACAAAGTGAGCTCCTTTTGTGTGTGTCTTGTGCAGTTCTAGGGTTTGCTTAATGTAAGAGTCAATTTCATTCACGTTTTTGTCCTTTCTTGGAGAGATTCTTGTTTCAAACTATTGTAGAAATGGTGTAAAACTGTTATAGAGCTGTTTTGGATCAAAATTTCAAATGTTTTGTTTGGGGAACTGATGTCTGCTGGTGCTCTATTTAAGGCGGGAGAGGGATCTACCACCTACTTTCCTAGAATTGCTTTACATGTTCCACAATATGCATTTAACAAAGTCCTTACATTTACTCAATTACCAGTGTTTTTATTGCTCAAAAATATATTTAAAAACATTCATTCTTATTGTGGACAACGTCACCCCTCCACAGATCTGACATGGTGATGGCACCACCTGCTTGTCTCCATGGAGAAATTCAGTGCCATACTGCAGGCTATTCAAAGCAAAGTAAAAAATTCCATGGAGACAAGCAGGTGGCAGACCCTCCACCAGAAAAGTTACATAGTGCTCCTTTAAAAGCATAATACAAAAAAAAAAACATATATACTTTTAGTCTCAAGCTGAGTGGTTGGTTTGTGTCTGTACTTGCCAAAGTTCAAAATATATCCTCATTTACCTTTCTCATTTCAACCATTCCAAAAGATGGTATAGAAATTCTTTAGAATTAGCCCCCACCCCCCCAAAAAAAAAAACTGCCACTTAAGCACTCCCTTCTTCTCCAAAGTGATGTGTACTTGTCTGCTTCTGTAATGGGCTTTGGCACGGGAGCGTTGCCGTGGTAACATGGCAAAGGCGGCGGCGCAGCTCGATGCCGCTCCCTGGGGAACATCTGGGGAGCCGGTGCTTAGCGGGAAATGACGATAATAGTGCCGAGTGTTGGATAAAACTCAGCCCTTTAGATCAGACGCAGCCAAAGGAGGAGCGTTCTTTGCTCTCCCCAGCCGACACTGTGTAGTTTGTTCTTCTTCACTGCATTCATTTTGTAATTTGACTGGATATATTGTACCTCTGCGGAGAGTATGGGGAAGGCTCTGTGCTGCTCATCGAATAATAAGAAACCTGGGGGACACATTGCTTTTCACATTGCATTTCTAGTTTAGCTTAAAGTCTCAATCTAAAGTAAGTGAGTGCACAATAAGTATGTTTATTATGATGTAGTGGCTGTTTGTTAGCTCTCAATGTGGTTATATTCTGCACAGTATGGCTGGCACAAAGCAAGTTTAAATCTAATATCGTAAGAAATTGCGAAAGGAAGGAAATAAATTATACCAGCAATATACAAATATAGAGAAGATTTCCATTTTGCTTATATTTTAGCCATTCTTATTCATCAAGTTTAGTTAAAGGTGGACTGTATAACTTTTCTGGTGGGGGAACACTACACGCTTGTTTCCATGGAGATTGCTTTACCTGGAATGTTTAACACTTAGACTGTATAAAGTGAGTGTGACGCCACCCATAGTGTTTGTCAAATGAAGCTCATCGAGTGGCTAGTGGTTACATGGGCGAATTTGGAGAGGAGTTCCGACCACAAGTATCATAGCAACCAAAGAGCCAATCCGTAGCCAGACTGTTGAAGGTAACGCCCCTTCCTTCCCACACCGCTGATTTAGCTGGGAGCGGGTGCTTAGCAACGCTGTCAATCAAACCTGTTGCTAACGTTAGCTGGAGCGACCTCTGGGAAAGAAGCCAACTAATTTGTCTGTTATTACCAGGATCATCTAGAGCAGGTTAATACGAACATTTTAAGACCAGATGACGAGCCTGACTGCAGCAGTTCCAGAGAGAGGGATGACCATTTTTCTATGTAAAGTAAATTGGAGCAAATGGAACAGGAAATGCGCCCATGCTCACTTCCTATTTGGAATGCGGCGGCTAGCAGGTTAGCTATGTGCATTTATATATACAGTTTATGGCTCCACAGCATGGCATTATACTCGCCTATCTTGTGTTTACTCAAGGTGTTTTTATTTCTCAAATATACCTTGAAAAATCTGCACTACTGTGATCAGACTTCTCTCTCCTCAGATCTGACCTATAACTTGGCCTGCTGGTGTCACCTACTTCAACACATCCAAAGCAATAACATCTCCATGCAGACAAACATGTGGCGGACCCTCCACCATGTTACATTGTGCACATAATTGTGATTCATTGCACAAATGTCATTCATTTTATTTGCCCTGTCTAATTCAGCACCATGGAGAGCTCCAGTAGAATAGCCACTGAGGGAATACAGTGCAGAATATATGGAAAAGGCTAGACAGATATTCACTGTAAAGTATTTCTGTTTAATCCATCAGTCATCCAGGTAGGTTCCAGCAAAAGAAAATTAAATCATCTCAAGTGAACAAAAGAGAGTTGAAGTTAAGAGTGAATACATTTCGTCGCTCATCCAAACTTTTTCAGTTCTGACAGGATTCTGGCTTAAATATCTGCCTGAAGAGAGGAGCTAACTAAATTGGATCTAACACACTCCCTACTGTAAACAACTAGGGTGTGTACATTCGAATTGCTAATATGCAAAAAAGATGTTTGTTAAAGTCACAGCATCTAATGGAAATGATATTCTTTTGGCTAGAATATTCCATTGGAGTGATGGGACTTTCGGCTCTTTTATGGGATCCGAATCTTTTGGATCCGTTCATTTCTAAGAGCTGTTCAAAAGACTGGCTCTTTTACTGTTTATTTATATGACAGAAGCCAATGTGAGAACTCATTTTATCTACAAACTAATCACAGAGAAATGACCGGAGAAATGACCAAGGCTTAAATGTGTTTAAACTGGTTCAGACTGAGAGTGGGAGTGTGTTTACCCTTTCATTTCCATTTATCTAAATAAAACTTTGTGCACAAATCTCTCACTCGTGTCGCCTGCTCTGCTTCGGTGCTGATTCTTGTGTCGGTTCAGTGTTAATCAGTATAAAATACATACAAATTAGAACGAAAAAGATTCAGCTCTTTTAAAAATGAGATCGGGATCCAACCTTTCATGTTAAGGAACCGTTTAGAAAGAGCCGACTTGTTCACAAACGTCTGTGTCCATAAAGGATGCTCCAAAGTTTGGTTTAAAGTTTCTATTCCATGGAAACATGACGGTGACGTGCCACCTCCACAAAGTTACATACTATCACTTTAAGTTGCTATAACCTCCTCCCCCTTCTTGTTTCTTACATGTAGCTTACTAACTTCATATAGAACATAATCCTTTGATGCTCCTCTGATATGCTAAATTGGATCAGAAATAAATGAAATATATAATGTATTCTGTAACACACATGCCATGTACACAGACCATGTGAACTGTCCTCCTTCATTGCATTTGCTATACTCTCCCATTTTCTCCTCCCCAACACTCACAATCCCTCCGATGTTTACATGTTGTTTTCCATGTTAGATGTCGGATTTCTGCAGCTTAGAAAACACCACTTTGTATAAGATCACAACTGTGCATAAATTACCGTCGCAGCGAGCGGGAACGCGCCTTGAATGGAAGTCTTTGGAGTCGAAAATGTCACGTTAATTTCAAACACATTACCCCACGCTGCGCGACTTAATGAAGAAGCCCATTAGAATGTCATACCTGCTTACCTTCAAGTTTTATGGAGATTTTTTTTTGTTCTTTTTTTTTTATACGTCCAAGTCAATTACCCAAAAGTCGTGCGATAAGCAACAAGAGCTTGGGTGTTTTCGGCCCACTTTGAATAATTCCCCAAAGCCAAAACACAGTCCTTCTGTTTTCCCTGTGCGAGGTTTAAAATGTTAAAAACAGAATTAGTTCATTTAAAACGATTTGCAGTGGTCCAGAGTTACCCCGTATTTACCTTATGCACTCAGAACATCCTAATTATTCACTGTGGTGAGTTTATAAGCACTTTTCACAACTGTCAGCTTTATAATTGATGAAGACAGTACACAGCAAATGTATTTTCACCTCAACACCTGCTTATATTATATATCTGTACTTGGGCAAGACACATTTTGCTCAAATACATGGGAAGAAAATCTGGTACAGGCCCTTTAATGAGTTGTCCTTGACTTTGGAGATTCTGAGCTGACAAAATAGCTTAGTCCACTAAAGTTAATTTACACATATTGTTAGCAACAGGGAAGCTAGCAACTGGAAAATTGTGTAGAAGTATTCAGACTGAGTCAAATTGTGATGGATAGCTAATTTACAGGGTCACAGAATCTTCAAAACTGCAGGTCGGTCGGTAGCAATGGTGCAAACTATATTGTGTGCAGTGTTAATGAAGCTGCCTGAATACTTAGGCTGCATGGGTAGAACAGTTTTATATGGGGATGCGTAATCGGAAGATGATTTAATCTAAATATAATCTTATTTTGTTGTTTTAATCACTGCATATATATGAATATATTTAAAATGTGTGAATTTAGACTAAATGAAATAAGATCTTATTTGCAAGAAACACACACTGGACATGCATAACCCCATCTCACTGAAGCTATATCTTCAAAATTGTACATATCTCATGAAAAGTA
>KN483654.1:39742-115845 GCA_000787095.1 Periophthalmodon schlosseri | reverse complement strand
ATTACATTTTTCCTTCTTACATGAAAGGACACTATGGATCTCTGAAAATGCGCCCTTCTTTCCAATAGGGGGCAGTGTAGGTGTTTATAATGATGGGGAATCTCCCTCTCTTCCTTTCCTCAGCTTCAGTTGGCCTTTTTACAAACATAGGATTGAGGATTCATCGATTTACATACATCACTGGTTGCTTTTAAATACATGTTTTTTCTCTTCTTTCCCGCATCCCAGCTTTAGCATTTTCAGCGGTCTGAAAGTATATACGGTTTTGCACCTATAAAGAATACATTTGTTCATAGCTAACTTGTTTTGTGCAGCAAAAGGAACGCCTATAAAAATATAATGTAGAAATGAAGACCTTTGTGTTTTCCTAATGTAATATCATATTGAAAAGTGAAAGAAAAGCCGCTATACAAAGGGAGCTAAGGGGGTTAAGACCATACACTATATTGTATTTTTGTCAGATTGGAGAAAAACTATGGTGATATTTAGACTGTATGAAAGCATAAAGTAAAAGTCCTGTATTACTCATCAAAAACATACCTGGAGTTATGTTTTGCTTCATTCACACATATTTGAGTAACTCTTTATTATTAGTCTGTCTACATCTCCAAAGCTCAAAATGCTCTGTTCCACCTTGTGATGTCATGAAGTGGTAGCTTTTAAGTTATCAGTTGCCTTTTACCTTTTTTTTTTTAGTAGGTGTTGGAAATTCCATGTCTGAAATTATCCAAATGATTTAAGTGAAGGTGTATGGAGTTTAAAAACACACTTCCTGCATTACCAGGAAACATGTGTGAATACAACAAAACAAAACTCCGGATTATAATATAGACCAGAAAATAGTGCGATATCGGCCCTTTAACTTAACTTAACTAGCTCAACCTTAACTAAATGAACACAAACTGGCAAGATAAACCTGGAATCAGTTATGTTTTTATTGCCAGAGACACTTGTTGAAATATTATACAACTATAAACAATGGTATTTCCACTTTGAGTAAGCTGTTGATCTTCACCTTTAAAGATGCTTGTGTAAAGTCTTATACTTATTTATTTATTTTTTTCTCCCTGACCCGGTGGCCAGATGCATGCTGGGACTGGAGCTCTTTCTTTTAATGATGAACCGTGGCCTTCCCTGGCTTGTTTTCCTAAAAGTAAAATTTCTGTTGCAATGATGTAAAGGACTATGGCAAATGTCACAGGTGCTAAGTATTTTTACATGCTCAGTAGTGCATTATTTTTCTTTTTTTGGTTTGTAAACTTTACTTTGAAAGAACAGTATAGTGTGAAATGGGGGTGAAGAGCGGGAAAGACATTCACATCCTGTACATATATATTTTTTATTTGATTTTCTGCTGGCACTGCATGGTCAACAGTAACACATGGCTTATATAAAAATATGTTTTTGTATTTTTTGTATTATTTATTTATTTTTTGACCTGTAGGCTTTACTTAGAGAGAACAGTGAAGTGCGAAATGGAGGTGAAGAGCGGGGCGGACATTCATTAAATTGCCATAGCCAGTCTACAAGCGAACCAGTTAAACGCTGTTCTTAATTTATTATAAAACTTGTATCCTCTGAGATCCAGAGCGGTGTTAGCATGCTAGCTGTTGTTAGCTTGTTTATAACCCAGAGCTTTTATTGCTATGCTGAATAAAAGGACACATCAACTTACACCAAAGTTGTGACCCGTTCTTAAGGCGACACGAGCACATTCAGACCACTTTGCACTTTAAACTGTGTATCTGTGTACATTAGAATAAACAAATCCTTGTTAATTCTCAATATTACATTTTAAACGCTGCTCTTCGTGTATTATAAAACTTGAGATCCAGTGAGGTATTAGCATGCTAGCTGTTGTTAGCATGTTTATAACCCACAACTCTTATTGCTATGTTGACTGTGAGGACGCATCAACTTACACCAAAATCTGACCTTTTCTTAAGGCGACACAAACACATTCAGACCACTTTGCACTGTAAACTGTGTACCTGTATAAATCAGAATAAACTCTAATTCCTTGTTAATTCTCAATATTATTTGCGCCCACAAAAACAGCCACAGCACAGATTAAACTTACAGGCAACAATTACAAGTCATTAGCAGGTGATGTGTTTGCTTAGCCGCCCTGATAGCGTCATTTAACACTTCACTGTAAATGAATGAATCGATCCTTATTCCAATTCAAACCAATGGAGTTTTCAGCGGCTAAGGCAATTCTTCAATATCTGTTCATTACCTTTCATTACGCCTATAGCATCCACTTAATACACGTTCTGACTGTTGTAGTGTTAATATGTGGCACCGTTGGAGCCGGTTGTTGGACAGAGCTACCTGGAAACAAGGGTGACATATTCACCCCGAGGGACGGTGTACATTAAATATTACTGCTGTCAGGCGTGGAGTTCTAATGCCTGTCAAATCGTATTGGGAGTAGTGGTGCAATATTCAAGGTTACTGCTATGCTTCTAGGCTACTATAATACAAGCTAGCAACACTTTTCTGTCCATGATATAGTGGCGTGTAGCCTTTAGCTTTTAGCGCTATTCCCTCTGCAAAGTATGAACCAAGTGCTATTGTTCTCTGCCCTGGTACTGACAATAAGTGATTTACAATGTAGTATATTATATTACATTTCAAATATTTATTTTTATTTTTTTTACAGGGATTGTACTGTCCAAATATAGATTACAAACGTGCCAATCTAAAGCAAAATGAGTCTTGCCCTAGTACAGATATTTTAAACGCTGCTCTTCATTTATTATAAAACGTGTATCCTCTGAGATCCAATATAGTCTTAGCATATTAGTTGTTGTTAGCGTTACCGCAAAGTCAAAACTCTGCCCTGGCCTCGGAAAGTTGTGAAAGCACTTGTAAGTCATTGTGGTAATTAGGATGCCACGAATTTGTCCGGAAAATGAAGAATTACTTCAGAACGCTGCAAACGGGTTTTCACATTTTTAAAATAATAAAAATCAGGTGCAAGATATTGTTGACTGGTCCAGCATGACTCAAATGAATCAACTTTTGTGTCACAATTATCTTATGTCAGAATATATTTAACCACCCCTTCTTCCCCAATGTTAAACCGCTCTATTTCACTCCCTGTACCTGTGTATCTGCTAAATAGATTTAATGGATTTAATTTGCTGCTGGCACTAAAATGTAACATCTGACTGTAAGCACTGAAGTCGAGGCCATAGACTGTATAAAAAAGTGGACTAAGTGAGTGTGACGTCACCCGTAACGTTCGGCTCCAGTCAAATGAAGCTCATCGAGGCTAGAGGCTAAAGGTGCGAATTTGGAGCCCATATTTGGAACTCCGGCCGCAAGTATCATAGCAAACAATGAGCCAATCTGGAGTGAGGCTGTTGAAGGTAACGCCCCTTCCCGCCTGCACCGCTGGTTTAGCAGGGAGCGGGCACTTAGCAACACTGTCAATCGAACCTGTTGCTAACGCTAGCGGGAGCGACCTTGGGGAATGAAGGCACCTGATTTGTCTGTTATTAATGTCTACGTCTTGATTTCTGGACACAATAGGAAAATAAAAATATCAGGATCATGTCGAGCAGGTTAATATGAACATTTTAAGACCAAAATGATGAGGCTCACTGCAGCAGTTACAGAGAGGGTGACATTTTTTCAATGTAAAGTGAATTGGAGCCAGAGGTGATGGAGCTGGAATGGCCCCCATGAGCACTTCTTATTTGGAACGTGGTGGCTAGCGAGTTAGCTATGTCCTTTTTCTTTATTTGTCAGGGGCAATGTACAAATTCATTAACCTTACAAGAAAAGGTGATAAGATGTCCATTTATATATATACAGTCTATGGTCAAGGCCCAGCTCAGCTCCTGTCGCCTCTGAACGCTATGCTTCAGAACACTTTGAAAATCATTAGCGGCCTGTTTTGGAAACCGCTAAGCAATTATGTCCTGATCGCTTTTAAACCTGCTGCCTTTTCTCAGCATTTAGTTCCCACATTTTTGACTCAGTGCCTTGTGAAAACCAAAGTAGAGGACAAGAGATGTAACAAAAAATTCAAGCCACAAGCGGCGATGAAGGCACACACACACTTCCATTGTCACAGCACAACTGCAAACTAATTTAATCATCAGCTTGATTGAACAAAGTATGTGTGATTTTCAAATAATTATGTGGAAGTGAGAAACTGTCATTGGCCACGCCCACAACATACAATATATGTGAATATTGTTTCATTTTTTAAATTTTTGGCTAATGAGGCAGCTTTCGTGCATCCATTCCATCCATTCACTTAGTTTTGTTATTTAAGTAAAAATACAGATACTGGAGCAAAAAAACCCAAACAAGCAAACAAAAAAAACCCAAAAAAAACCCTCAAGTAAAAGTATTAAAGCACCTGCTTAAAATGTACTTAAAGAATAAAAAGTAAAAGTACTTTGCCCATATTTTGAGGTCTTATAAGGCTTCAAATGTAGTGATTTTGATAGAGATTTGTGCAGAATTTTGTTCAATAGAATTAACTAAGTATATATATTTTCTTTCTAGCTGTTTATTTGTATATTTTTGTTTGCTCAAATTATAAATATACTAAAAATAAACCCTCAGCCTTTTCACCAGGTCTCAAACAATAATAAAAAAATACTTTTACTTTTCAGTCCAGTTCAAAAATGTAGTATAGAAAGTACAGATGCCTTCTCTCAAATGTAGTGAAGATAAAAGTAAAAAGAATCCACTGAAAAATGTACTCAAGTAAAGTACCTAAAAATTTGTACTTAAAATTTGTAAGTACCGTATTTTCCAGACTATAAGTTGCTTCGGAGTATAAGTCGCACCAGCGAAAAAATGCATAATAATGAGAAAAAAAAACATATATAAGTCACACTGGACTATAAGTCGCATTTTTGGGGGAAATTTATTTGACAAAATCTGAGACCAAAAACAGACATTTATTTTTAAAGGCAAGTTATAATAATAACAATAAAATAGAGAACAACAGGCTGAATAGCAGTACGGCACGCTAACGTAACACATTTATATTTATTCAGCTACAAGAAGCATAGACAACAAACCGAATATGTGTCTGGTATGTTTACATAAGATATTAACGGTTAATCACATAACTACACTAATGTAACGTATGCCGGCTTGTCCACAAACACGAGAGACACGAGAGTTCTTTTCACTAATGTTTACTGTGGTCTTACTTTTTCATCACAGTTCACACCGTAGAACTAGCAAACACATAAAATATAACATAAGCTCTGGCTCATATTACATATACACACAGAATTGCATGTGGACGCATGGAAAATATACATACCACATTGGCCTGTTAGTAAACAAACCGGTGAACTGAAAACTTTATATTTTACTTCTCAGTTGTTCCTTAAACAGTGCTCTGTCTGCTAAGACTTAGCATTAGCGTAAAAAAAAGGCTGAACCGGAAAACAGGAAGTAGTTTTCGTGACCTTAAACTAGACTTATGATAAACTAAATATTTACAATATTGTTCCAAATGAAAAATTATCACCTTTATGGTCTTATAAATGAAGGGGGAATAAATAAGGGGAAATTAAATGAAATGTATAAAAGAAAATGAGAAGTAGGTATTACAAATACACCAACTAGTGGTCAAACAAGTGAACTGCAACCGTTATATATCAGACAGTATTCAAACAGCGAACTGAATTCGTGTCTGGTGTGTTAACGTAAGATATTAACAGTTAATCAGATATTTAAAGCATAAAAAACAAGCTAACAAGTTTACTCTCGATCTCACTCCAAATCACTAAATCCACTGAATTTTTCATCTTCGGTGTTGCTTCTGAACAACTCCGCCTGCTCTGGAAGTAGATAAAGTGCCGCTCCGGAAGTAGATGAAGCACTGCTTCCACGTGGCTGCCATACTGACATATGAGCCTAGAGCGCCCTCGCACAGTTGTCAGTGTGACAATAACGAAGATGTGAAATTATATATTTTAATAATTTCACATATAAGTCACATCTGAGTATAAGTTGCACCCCCGGCCAAACTATGAAAAAAAGTGTGACTTATAGTCTGGAAAATACGGTAGTTTACTACTTTTACTTTGTTACGTTCCATCACTTTCCATTTTGTAGGTATAGGTAGGTGGCGCTATAGTAATGACGGTTCCACATATATTGATCTTAGTCCGTTCAGAACAAATATATGCATACATGATCCAGTTTTTGTAAAATTTAGGCTTTCTTGTGTATGTAACGTGTGGACCGAGGTATTAGTGTTACGATAAAATTTCAAAGTCAACTTCAATAGTAAGGAATAGACTTGAAACTCAATACCATATACAAAAGAAGCATGTTTTTTGCCATAACACTATGTACACAACATAATGTAACTGCATATTGTTCAACCTAGGCCTGTCACGATAACACATTTTGAAGTACAATATATTGCTGAAGTAAATATAGACGATAAATGATAATATTGAAACTCATTTATGCCACTGACACAATCTCCCAAGAATAGATTTATAGCACAAAAATTTGTCTAAATCTACAATATTGTTAAAAAAAGACATGAGCTGCAATAAATAAACAGCAGAAGGAAACACTTTAGTACTTTAGTTTACATCTGTAATGAGTCATAGAAGTTGCTAATTCAACCTTTTACAGCTCAAATCTTATCATATAGCCAAGAAATAACCAAAAACCACTGACTGAATGTGTGAATGCATTCTTTAGGGTTTAGACACTGTTAACTTTTGGGATTGTGGTTATAGGCAGACTGACAGGAGCACAGCTTTGTTGACTTGTGCGGACCACAGGACGCTCTGATTGGGGGATTGGGGTCAGACTGGTTCTTATCAGCAGCACAGAGCCCCCCCTGCTGGAGCCAGCTGGTACTTACTGATCTGATCTTGGACCTTCTGCCTCCCACAGACAGATTGGCAGCCTCTGTGCTCCCCTCCGCAGCTCTTATCATACACAGGCTCACAATAGAACAGAGAGAGTGCACTGGGAACTGGAGGCACATGCTATCACTTCATGATAACCAGGGTTTGTCCATGTGAAGGCTGGCTGAGTAGTGGAGTGAAAGGACTGACAACTTTACAAAACTTGAAGAAGACATTAAAGGTGCACTGCGTAACTTTTCCTGTGAGGGGTCCGCCAGCTCCTTGTCCCCATGGAGATGTTATTATTTGTTTGCAGTGTTCCACAGCATGGCATCTACACATCTATTTAACTTTTTTTTTCTTTTCACTTGAGGATGTTTTCATTGATAAAAAAAAAAAAAAACACCTAAAAACATGCATTCTTTGTGAAATAGTGGTTTCATGTTGATAAACTATGGCACTGACACAATAACAGAATAAGCAGAATAATTCTATTTAACCAATTTTCAATAAACAAAAAAGAAAAAATTAAAATAAAATAAAATAATAATAATAATAAAAACTTAAGCTGCAATAAATAGCTGAATGAAACATCCATTAAAAAATGAAATACATATTGAGCCCCAATATTGTTCCAACTTTCACTTATTTATATAGTAATTCTCGTGACAGGCCTAACAGCATATGTACAATTTTGTACCCTCATCTTCAATTTACTTCCCCAATCCTCCTTAATCTTATTTCAAAAGCCATCCATGTTTATTCCTGGTTACTTTCTATACTCAGAGTCCCAACTTGCACCACTTTAAAAGGCGTGTGTTAACTCTACAGACAGGATTCTTCCACCGTTCCTCTTGCGTGCCGTTGTTCGCGCTCCCTGCTCTGAAGCGCTCACTGTGACTAAACATAAGCTTTGATGCTGGGCCGGCAGTGTGTGGTGGAGGAGCAGGAGGAACAGGTGGTGGAGAGAACTGCATTTTCCTGGCAAGGCGTTCCACATTACACACACACATGCACACACACACATATGCACACACATGCACGCACACGGAGAGAGAGAGAGAGAGAATGTGACTGGAAAGCCTCTCCGGAACTGCTAGGAAGAACATACTGCCTTCAAGGATCTAGTTATTCATTTGTACTTTACTTTAGGAATTTACAATAAAATGCACCAAACTCAAATCTGTGGACTGGCCATTCTTTCCAGTGCTTTTTCATTTGAAAGTTAAGAGATTCAGAATTTATCTCCCGTGAAGTAGTCCTTTTATTCACACTTTATGTGCACTTCACATGAGCGTTGCCCATTTACCATTATAATGTTTGATTTGTGCACTAATTTGTGTGCAAGGGACATGCAAGACTTGCTTTGTGTCTTGAGTGTTTGCACGAGAGCGAGTGCGAGGTGCAAACTGTGTGTGCACTTATGCAGCTAAGTTTCGCACGGCTTTATGATACTAATAGGCCCTTCACCAGCTTGTGGCTTCATTAGTAGTGCCATTTAGCACAAAGGTAGTCCAATATATTGCCCCAAAGTCTAGACTAAATTAGCTCTAAACCACATGCATGTAGCAAAAGAGGATTGGCTGTAAAAATACCCAAGCTTATCATTGACAATCCCAAACATCTGGATCTCATTTGATTAAAATCTGATTAACTGCACAGCCCTAAAGTCTTCAGTGCCTATTTATCTTCTTGCAATCTTTTTCCAAAATATTTCACCACAAACATCTCAACAACTTTTCAATTTTGCCTCACGTTGTAGCATTGGATTTGGCACGGCCGCCCAAACAAAAGGTAGCATTACACGAGATAATGGGCCTTATCCGAGTTCTCTTTTGTGTTTTCTGTATTTAACGCTGCATGGACAAGTTCATAAATCACTCACTTAGCTAGCGCGGATATCCTTTTTGCCCAGAAAATGACTATGGATTCGGAGGTGATGGTGACTTCAGAATGGAAGTAAGCACATTTGTCATTGTTATCATTCAGCGCAGGCCGTCAGGAAATGATGAGAGGGGCTTAAATAGGCGGCGGAGAATGAATAGCAGAAGCACTTTAATACCGCCATTAGCACTTTTCGTTCTAGGTGTTGTCGATGCAGATGAATAAAGGGTTCTATAATGGCACAAGTGAACAGAAGGTCAAAGTGTAGTGCTAAGTGCCCATAGGTGACACACGCACATAGCAACAAAGCACCAGATTATATGTTGCAAAGAGCATTCACTTGAAGCACTAATGTATTACTATTACTTACATTATTAACCAGCGGCCCCACAAGTGCTGCAAATGCAATGGTGCACATGGAGCGGTTGGTGGGGACTGTAGTGACGTCATTGGGGACCTGAAATGTCAGTTCATAATTATGGAGTGAAGTTCATAATAGTGTTTTTATTGTTGAATAAGGATTTGTACTAACGTTTGTGCTGAAGAACTATTGTGAAGTATATATGTATGCACCTGCCATCAGGGGGCGACTGACCACTCGATATAAAAGCGCAAGGCAGACATATATATATACACGCACACACACACACACACACACACACATATATACACATATATCATATTTAATTGTAGGAACCAACTCAGACGATGCTTCGTGGACATGAATCTAGATATGAACATTAATAACAGACTTTCCCCAAAGTCTTTCCCGCTAGTGTTAGCAACAGGTTTGATTCACAGCGTTGCTAAGCACCTGCCCCCTGCTAAACTAGAGGTGCGGGCGGGAAGGGGCGGTACCTCCAGATTGGCTCTTTGGTTGCTATTATATTTCTGGTCGGAATTCCAAATATGGAACTTATCTCCAAATTCACCTTTATAACGGCTAGTCTAGTCACACTCCATTAGTCCACTTCTTTATACAGTCTATGCTCGTTCCAGTCACTAAATGAATGAACTGGTTATCAGTGTCCTTGTCATGGTTTGTTTTGGAGCCAGATACAACAACATATGGACATGTTTCAACTGTAAATGTGAACTCAAAATGGTGAATTTTGTCCAACTTAACACAGACCATTTAAAAACCTAAATTAGGACAAATAATAACAAATAAATTATGACTAACAAATGGAACATTGTGTCTCTTTTTCAGTGTACTTATCTGCGTGCCTTGGTTAAATGTTTCAATACTGCTAAGGTCAGAAAAAATATCCCCACTCATATGCTTTTTGAGAAAATGTTTCAAACTGCATATCTGCAACCACAGAAACATGAAAAGCAATCAAATTAAAAATAATAATAATAAAAATAAATGGGGCGTATGAAGCCTATTAGCAAACAAGCAAAATTAGAAAGTTTGATTGTTGCAGCAATTACATGCAGGAGAGTCAACATGGGGGGACACAGGGGTCTGTTGTCCTGGGCCCCAGGGTCTTAGGGGCCCAGAGTTGGACCCTCTTCCTATTCATTTATATGTGCCCATGTGAAGCTTCTTGCCCCGGGCCCCCAAATTTCTGTTGACAGGCCTGATTACATGGGATACCTCTATTGGCTTAATCTTATTCACAGCTATTTAGGAAGTTTGTGGTTTTCAGATTCTAGATTGTGACAATGTAGGCTACTCCCAGATGAGGAGAGATGCAAGAGCCAGTTTTTCCCATGAATTACATTGTACTTTGCTATAAAATATTCAATAGATAAAACCACAAAGGCTGCACCCGATCAGTGCTATTAGTGACTAGACACTATAGTTAGCTGCCCCCATCTGTATTACTCAATAAGGTTCTTTTTTTGTTAATCTATAATGATCAACTTTCGTTCAATATTAACCAGGTATTTTTTTGGCTGTTACTTCGCTCTTTATCTGATAGTATCTCGAAGAGTTGACTCAGTGCCGCTCTAGTATGGAGACTGAGCTCTGCCGCTAATTCTGCCTGAAAATACATTTTGGCACAACCTTGAGAATGTGACACGGGGGTTGGCAGCTGTTTGTTTACCGCAAAATGCTGAGTAATGCTGCGTTTTGCATATTTAAAACCCAGGGGGAGAAAGCCTTTGTCAGTATTGATTGATATAACGTAATTTCGGCGAAAATCGTGTCGCGGCACAAACTATAACACATTTTGACCTTAATCCTTGGTTACAATGTGCTCTAATCTTCCCCATAACTATTCTTCTTTCTGTTAAACTTAAGCTGCGTTGACAGTTGCCTAGGCGACTGCATTGTTTACAAAGCCTTCCCTTACGCTAAACCGGGCTAAATCGTTGCTAAATGCATGATGGTAAAATTGATTGTGAATGACACTTCCTGATGACCAGCAGCCAACTGATTTCTCCCTTTGGCCCTCCGGGAAAAGGGCAAAAAAAAACTTTGACGAAATCAAATTTGACCCAAATTGCATTTAGACCAAAGGAGGAGACGCAGAAACCTTTTTGGGCAGAATAAGCTGACAGTGATTTCATTTGTCTAAGTAGATAAATCATACATATTGAGCCCGTCTCTCACAGTGTGTCACTTGCTCCAGACCAGATTTAATTTGGCACTTTTCTGTCAGAGAAGGAGCTTAAACACAAAAATCTCAAGGTTACACCATCGTAGCATTTTAATTAGCGCTTTGCTTTCATGCCACACATTAACTCTGACTCACAGACACAGGGAGAGGAGAAAGACAAGTGATACCTTACTAATATTGAAGGAGCGTTACGTTGTGAGCGCTGGGCTGTGCTGTCTTTGTGGAGTTGGCAGGTAAAGAAAAACAAAGCTAAAATCTATATGCTTTTGTCCCTATTTGAACCGTACTCCTTAGCTTTGGAATTTCCTGTATCACTAATGTGCAAAATAAAAGACTTCTTAATACGTGCAAATGGAACAAAACACAACTCCAGATGTGTACTTGAAAAGGATACACGATTAAATGGGTCATTTAAAGTGAACGTCAAACATTATTGTCGCTTTAATTAGCTGTTAAACATGTGCACGGTCACCTTGGCATTAGTATTTCATATTTTTAACATAATGTCTACACTTACACTTCAAAATGCCCTTTGCCATCAACAGGGGGAATGACCGGGGCGGTGCCAGACATTTTTGGTTGGAGGAGCTCAGGGAGTGCTAAGGTCTTCAATGTGGGTGCTCACTTAAGGTGTTTATTTAGAGATTTTATGGATGCAAACACACCCCCTACCATGTTTATGCTAGTGCCCCCTCAAGCCTTCCCCTTGCGCTGCCCCTGGGAATGATCAATGAAAAAATATATACATTAATCCATTAGGCAACTTGAATGCTCTGCTAGTAGGACCATCCATTTGGTGTATAATTTGGTCCTGTAAAATGCTCAAAACGAGCGCAGTGAAGGCTTATGGACTCTAAAACAGGGCAGGAGACTTCCACGTTTCTGATCTGTGACGTAACTATCTGGGAAAATTTAAGTGGCGTGATGAAATTTTGCCAACTAAGTCCATAGTAATTTTAATCAACCAGACCATATTTTTAAAAAAATTAACTATGATAAACTGCGTTGCAGTGCTTCATGGGAGATCTAAAGACACGCTGGGTTTGTTTATGGTCTGGTGTGGGGCTCTGGGTTTGAGAAGTGGAACTTGGATCTAGTCTCAACATGTTCCTTTCGTTCATTTATGTTTAGTTTTTATTATTTGTATATTATTACTTTTAAAATATCTACTTTTAGTCATAGTTTTAGTAAAAAAAAAAACTAACTTATTTAGTTTTAGTCCCCAAAAATATGACATTGAAGCAAACTGATGGAAATATTTACAAAATGAATCCACGCTCAGAGAAGACGACCTCATAAACATCGTTATATCTCAAAATGTTATTAAAACTAAAACTATGCTAAAACTTCTGTTAATACCTCACACTTCCACTCATCAACTACTTTCTATCTCCTGTTTGTCTGGCCATGTTCTTGAAATCCTGGATAAAAGAAAACGTATAGTGCCATTGACCTTTGCGGTGTCAAGAGTCTTTTTGCATTTGGCCGCTAAACGCTGCTCAAAAGTCATAGCTCAAAATAAAGACAAGAGAGGCTTCCAATAGCAGAATTCTTTGACCGGGGTGGGCAGGTTCAAGTGCACCTGATGTGAGATCAATTGTATTGGAGAGCGGGGAACACTTGTGATGCTCTACTATGGAGTGGAATGGGAGGGGGGCACTGGGGGGGTCCATGACAAGCGCAGCCGCGGAATACAAAAAAACCACTACCATTTGTGCCCACACTGAAAGCTATATTTTACAGCAGCTATTCTACCAAATTGCTTTTGTGCGTCGCCGTGGCTTTTTAAATAATGCAATCGGTTAAAAGCTCACGGTGGCTTGTATAACGTGGGAAGCGGGGACAGAATTGGATGTGTGTATTTTGATTTTATTTTTCTGGAGGAGAGAGGGTTATAATTTATGCACCATTGAAATAGGGCCACTTTGTGCTCGTCTTTTCCGGTGGAGTTCAGCGTTTACACAATCAGTTTGAAGATGAGTTCACGCCGCCTCTGGTCCGCTGGTTTTAATAACAGGCTTCAGGGCCAGAGTGGACACTTTGGATAGCAACGTTTTAAGAGTATTATGATATGATGAGGGGCCTTTGACTTCTGATGCTTTTCGAAACAAATGATTAAAAGCTGTTTTAGCCGAGTACCATTACCAGCGCTGCTATGAAAGGCCTGCTCATTCACCTCTGTAGTAATTAAGAGCTGTCAGTAGCCTTTGTTAGCCTAGCGCTGCAATGCTGGCTGAGTGGGGATGGCGAGGATTCATTTTCTATCAAATTGGACATACCGTGCGTCTAAGGACCTGAGGTGAAATGGCAAATGTGGAACTACCTCAGAGTTTTGCTAGCATTAGTGAAAGTTTTGATGAGTTGTTCAGTTCAGTTACTCACTAAGTGGCAAAATTAGGCCTGTAAACAACGTATTTATTGTTCCAGAAAACCAAAAAGTAACCATATAAAAAAGTACATTTAAGCCAAGGTCTAAATATGTTTTTTTTTTCATGTAGTAACAGTACAGATATATATGTAACATCGGCATCTTATTACAAAGCGTTTTATCGTATGTGAATCAGGAAATACGCTGTTAGTATGCTATTTGTTGTTAGCATTACCGTGATGGCAAAACTTTGAAAACACACTTATAAACTCATTGCTGTGAATAATTAGGATACTCGCAATGCGTAAGCTACATCTGAAAAAGATTGAAATAAACTAGTTTTGTTTTAGAGTTTTTCGAGTGTTTTATCATTGAAGTAAAGGCCCTTATAGCACTTGGCTTTTATTTCTAATTCGTCTAATGATCTCTAGGAACATGCTGTTATTATTGCCAACTATCTAGCTATGCTCTTCACTCCCTATTGTAATTAAGCACAATAAGTGGCAGTTGTTAACCCGGTGCCGTTTACATGATCAATAAGTAATGGTAAGTCATTTTGAAAAAGTCAATAAGAGATTTTCGCCTCCTTTTTTTTTAACCTTTTGTGCTTTAACAATATGGCATTTACCCCACCCCCCCTAAAAACGTTGACTTTTGCGGCGACGATTATTTCACTGTTCAGAATTGTTTTCTCGTGCATTTCCATTGTAATTAAGCACAGTAAGTGGCAGTTGTTAGCATGGCGCAGCATTGCTAGCTCAGTGACCCTCCCCTCCGACTCTGCAGCTTTGGGATCACTGGAAAAAACACAGACTCAAGCCTCTGGACAATGGCTGACAAAATGATGGATCGCTCCTTCCATATTGGCGTGTTGATCTATACCCACACACACACACACACACACACACATTCAATGACAGGGGGTGGATATTGGCATTTGCCACTCAACCTGCTTGAGCCCCCAGGTCTCCTAACTGCTGATTAGTCAAATGAGCACTGGCCTGAGGAATAATTAATGCTTTAACATCGGGGCTGCACTTTAAGCCTGATGGGATGCTGCCAAGGTGAGGGTTGCCGTCGTCATGGGATACCAAGGGGGGGATGGGGGCGAGGGGGACTGGCACCCCACGAGGAGCCTGATCAATTTTAATGCTAGCCTGAGTTAACCTTGGAGAGGCCGAGGGAGGGGTGCTTGTATGGCATTCGGAAAGGCTGGTAATTGTGTCTTAAATTATGGTTTTGTGCTTATCGGATCAGGGAGGGATATCTCCGATTGACAGAAAGGATTTTGCTGCATGTTTGTTAGCAAAACATAAGATAGCATATGTTAGCATTGTTCCTGTCATTCATTTTTGAAGTATTATTTACAATTGTTCAACAGTAGGGCGACAGTAGCTCAGTTGGTAGAGTGTTTGTTCACTGACCCACTGACCCAGGTTGGCGGTGTGATTCTAGCTCCCACAGATGAATGCTGCCGTCGTGTCCTTGGGCAAGACACTTAACCCCCCTCGCCCCCAGTGTCTGCGTACACTGGTGTATGAATGTGTGTGTGAAAAGGTGAGTGTTTCATTGATGTAAAGTGCTTTGAGTGCCATGAAGGTGGAAAAGTGTTATATAAAAATGTGACCATGACCATTAACTAGAGCCACTAAAAATCTGAAGTAGATAAATAAGATCATTAGATTTGATTTTAAAATAACTCTCCAAATCTATAATCTTTCAAGCCATCTTTTTCACATTAATTTGTCCTTTTTTAGCACAATTTTCCTTGCCAAACTCTGAACAGGTCTAAAAAATCTGAAAGAAATCAGATTACTCAGACCAGATGGAACCATACAGGACATTTCAATAATCTGATAACCCAGAAATCCCATAATAATCCAAACTGTTGTGTGCATGTAAACGTGGCCAACTCTTTCCACATAAAGTACACATATGGATTTTACATTATGACATATGATGCGATTTGAATGCTCTGCCAATTGGATAAAGCTTTGAAAGTAGTAGCTCTCACGGTTCTGTTTTGCTTTGCTGGTTTGATCTGTTTTGTTCTAGGAGATCATTTTATGCATTTGCTAATAAGCCAGAAAAATACAATGCAACATTTTTTAAAGGCAAGTAAACTCTGTGTTGTCTAGACGGTAGCATCTTGTTTTGAAATCACTGAAATGTTTAAAGACCTTTACGTGCTCTCATCTAATTATGAAAAAAAACTTCTGATAAACATGTCAGTCAAAAATAAATAGCTTGCTCTACTGTAAAACCTTCTAATTCTCCTTGTTCCTTCGGATGTATTCTCACATATTGCCTGCAGGCAGAGTGGGCTGTGTCCTTGAAGCTCACATCAGTAAACGCTGATGCCAAAACAGCACGCCAGTCCTGCTGCCAGATGGTCCGCATCCAACACAAGTGCGCTATAACTTCAGAACTTAACGCCAGTCATGCTCAATCGTGACTCACTTTAAATATGGAGAAAATCATTTGAGCAATCATCAGCAATCTAACTTGGCCACAAAAAAATGTTGATTACTTCTGATTAACAAAAAGAAGTCATTACAATAACTTTTTCATATTTTCTGAGCTGTCCAAAAACTAATTCAACAAAAACGTTATTCATTATGCAGACTGTCTCGCTGCCAAGAATGTTAAACTTAATCAACTGATGACGAGTCTCTATTACAATCCAAAACGCCCATGAAGGACAAATAAAACCAATTATCTAAACATGCGGAGTCCCGGGAGCTCAGCCTCGTAATATTATAAATGTTGCGTCTAAAATGACTCGCAGGTATGTCTGAATTGGATGTCGCATTTTTCATTTTGAGGTAATAAAATATTTAAGGGGCAGACAGGAGTCGGGGAGACACGATTGACCTTCAAAGCCCAAAGTCGGGTCTTGTTATTACAGTATTTATATGGCTGCCGCATCGCCTGTCCTATAGGGGTATAAAAATATTTAATTACTCAATTAACTGAGGCGGGATATGACCCTGGAGGGAACAGGTGACAGAACGCAGCGGGCGTGAGCTGCAAGAACAATGGGAAGAAGGAATGACCCACAACTGCATTTGGAGACAAACGACTTTAAAACATTGAGAATACTGTCCAAAACTGGTCAAGAGATGTTCTAGTTCAGGGGTAAAGACTCCGTTAAACCACATGGTAAATACAGTCATTGTTGTAGTAATACTAGTAATAGCAGTAAAATATCATTATTGGTGCAAGTTAAGTGTGTTGCTAATGCCGTATATTGTGCGAATATACAGTAAGCACTCCCGCCTCACAGCAAGGAGGTTATGGGTTCGACTCCCCAGACGTTCTGTGAGGAGTTTGCATGTTTCTCCCCATGTTTGGATGGGTTTCCGCTGTATTGTCCGGTTTTCCCATCAACCCAAAACATGCACAAAAGGTAAAATACTCCAGCTAAGGTAGTCCTGACCAAGCTTGCTAGATCTTGAAATGGGTCCTCAAGCATTGCACACTGCTCCTGTGACATTGAAGGATGGGTCAAATACAGATAACAATTTTCTCTATGGGGATAATAAAGTATTGTATCTTAGTATCGATTCCACTTTCATATCAAAGTAAATTCAGTTATACAGACTTAACCCATACCAATTTGAAGATTTTATACCATATAGTTTCTCACATAATAATGTACATCATGTATCTCGCTGACTCCAGAACTATGACCTGTACCTGGAGTGACCTCTTGAGGCTGGAGTCAGTAGTTCAGTTTCTTTTCCTCATCTGACAAAGACCCACATAGATGCTACTCATTACATACAGAAGCCTGAATGTTGACGCAAGACCAGGACAGATAGAAGTAGATTCGTAAGCCTCAAATCAGCGTACTGTCTTCATTTAGTAAAACTGTGCTCACGCTCCCCTCAGTGCTGCTGTTATAGATTTATGGAGGGGAGAGAACATTCCGATCCCAGACGGGGGGCTGTAATGTGGCCACATCCAGTTCATTATCGATCGCTCCTCTTTTAACCGCGCCGAAAGCGTTCAAAGAAGTGTCGAGGAAGGGATTACCGTCAGCCGCTCGGAAATAAAACTTTTATAGCACCACTTTGCCATTCTTTAAAGCTCCGAGCTGCTTTGAAAGTGAAATTTCCCCCGAATTTACATTTGGCTTTGGACTGAAACTGTCCAGATGAATAGCGGGTCATTCTGATGTAACGCCACACATTTGTTACTTTATATTCTTACTGTCGATGATGTCAGTTGTAAATAATGGATGATAATGTGCACCTAGTTAAAATGGAGTTCTGTGGGAATGTTTGAAAGAACTTAGAAATGTGTAACAATGTGCTTTTCAAAATGGCCATAAATGATGTGCCTGCCCGTCGAGCAACAAAACACACAGCATTCGCTTTGTTTTATGGATTTTGATATATGTTGGTTGATTTTTTATTCTCTAAAGAACATTTATTATACATTTGAACACGTTAGCCATCAGCTGAGTACATTTTGTTTAATGTAATCACTGTATTCTCTGTGGAAAAGTGGGTTGGCCATCGCTGTCTGGTAGAAGGGAACAGCACTGTATGAAATGTATTTATATGCGACTACTTCATAGACGGCCAGAATAACTCACTTGCTTGTTAATCATTGATACGGAACATTTAATACCACATAATATGAGTGTATAAGGCTAAGGACTGGCCGCACCAGAACTAGGGAACTAGAGATAGGAAAAAGGGCTTTTGGCTGTTTTGCTTCACAAAACTGGAATGCATTTCAAGGTCAAGGAAAACTGGATACTTTGGTGCCACAATTCCCATTTAATATTCTGGTAACAAACTTTTATACACACACCTGCACCTGTTTTTAGTGTTTTATATGGACTTATATACATCTTTGTTTTGTTTGTTTTTTGTTTGTATCGTATTTTGAATGAAAAAGAGAGTCTTAAGTGCTCTCATTGGGTCCCCCTGTATAAATAAAGATAAAAAAAACCTTTTACTCAACTGGAATAATAATTGTGCTTGAAAACAATTCCATCTATTAACTATATTACAAGAACTGTTCAGATGTTAAAGATGTACTGTGTAACTTTTCTGGTGAAGGGTCCGCTACCTGCTTGTCTCCATGGCACAAATGGTGCTACGAGGCCAAGTTCTAGGTCAAATCTGTGGAGTGGCGACCATGCTGACAGTAACATACAGTACGTTTTCGGGTGCAGGTATTTTTAAGCGAAACATTTTATTTAACAAATCCAATGTATATTAGTCTAACATTCCAGGCAAACACTTTTTTTCCATACTATTGAAGTATAGAGTGAAGCTGAATGAGCCTGCGTTTGCAATTTACTGTATGGGGCAAAGTGCATATTACTTGTCTGGGATCCAAAATACACACTTCTTCAACACTTTACGAAAATGTGAGTCTGGTCGCCAGTGAATCTTCCCTTTTTCAAATGGGTGTGACTGACAGGTGGATTAGCCAATCGGGGACAGGCATGGTCCATATTGGAAATAATAAAGGGAAAAATATATCAACAGCAGGCTGAAAAACATGGCGGATTTCTGTAGAATCAGTCAGCAAAGCACTAAACTCTGTTAATCTGATTTTATTTGTAAATCATAGGTGACCAATGAGCTCCTTCGTTTCACATATGTCACTATCCGGTCAAACGTGATCTGATTGCATGATCACGTTTGACCGGGCTTGAGACGCAGTGGAGGACGTGGGGACCAGACATATAATCTGTATAAAAAAACAGAGATATCCGTCTGGATTTGCCAGGCAAGCATATTACCTTAACACATATAAAACACTGGGTACAGGGCCTACAACTCTTGAAGAATCATTCATAATCCCATTCATTGTACGGCTTGACTCTGAAAACTATTCCACTGAACACAAAGCCTGTATGAACATTTAAACAGTCACTATAATGCAGCAGTCTACAAGGGACTTGTTAGAGGCAGAGCAGACAAAAGTCGTACTTTTCCTCGGAGAAAATACAAGTTTCTCTTCAGGCTGTCGACGCGGGACATTGATGAATGACATCTCGAGGCGTTTGAAGGTCCATTCACAGAAAACGCCGCTCTATACAACGCGCTTTATGGGAGAGATTAATCATGTTTTGATTTTTTTTAAAGTCTGCTGACTCTAAGTTGTCATAGAAATCAATTTGATCCTTTTTCGGTGAATGGTTTTCGAATAGTCACACTTGAGCTGACGGTACAGGCTACAGCTATAGTTGGGAGTTTTCAGAAGGACTGCAAACAGCAAATATATAGAAATTATACAAGATATTCAAAAACATAAACATCACCGATCTTTTTAAACGTATGGCTGCTACATTTTAAAAGGTGCTGATAAAAGATGCGATAATATGGGGACTGGTGTTTCAGGTGTCAGTTATGTCTTGCTCAAGGACACAAGGACAGTATGCAGAGGGCGAATCCTGTCGACCAACTGCACTCCACCTTCATACGCATCCACCAACAACAGCAGTATTTTTACTCCTAAATGTATATGAACAAATATGACTATTCAAGCCAATGCAGAATACAACTTTGCGTTTTTATTTTCTCATTAAAGGCCTATACCTGATCTTAAACCATGACTGGAAAACATGTTTAAGAATGAACTGTTAGCCCTGCCCACTTAGTCCCTTCTCTCACTCTGGCATTGTTTCCACGTGGTTCTCATCCAACAATGTCCCCACAATTTGCTCCGTTTATAACATACTGTACTGAATAAGAAGCATTATCCTGAGGTGTTAACGTCAGCTACAGGGCCTTGCAGAGTGTAAGAAGTTCTGAGAAGTTTTGCAGGTTCAAGGCATCGCTATACATTTCAGACGAAACCTTGAGGCTGTATGTTTACTTTTATTTCTCAGTTTGCTTGACATTAAATAAAAGCTGTAACAGACGTGTAGCCTGTTTATGGAATGTCACATGTGGCTAGCAATGTCACAGCAATGGCGACATGTGGAATATTGATACATGTAAAGCCAGTGTTTAGTTCCTCTATGAGCACGATGAAAACGTGAATGGATCTGTTTCAAAACTGTTCACTAACCTCTCTTACTATCACAACCCCATTCAGTGAACGAACAGATTTTGTTATTTCAAAATGTAAGGCTTAAGTTCCATTCTAAACATGAACCTTCATAAATCTGCCACTATCATGTCAACTTTTTTTTTTTCAATATGGAGCTAGCGTAAATTCAGCCGGAAGACCTAACTCCGCTCCCATCTACTCACTGCTTTTCCAGAGTTTACCTGCTCCTTCGCCTTCATTACCACCTCCTATTACTCCTCCCCACCTCCTCTTCATCCAACCAACGTCCAGTCTGCCCGATTTAAACCCCCACCGCAGACGCATGGCCGCTTCAGTTTGTGCCGCACACCACCACCTCCCCAGCACCTCCCCCTATCTGGGTTGGATCAAATCTTCAATAAAACTGCTATTTAAAGTGCACTATGTAACTTTTTTGATAGAGTGTATACACCACCTCTTGTTTCCATGGATATGTCATTGCCCTATCTACAATTTTTCAACGTATGGCATTAAACTTATTTATCTCCATGGAGACAAACAGGCCTTATCTACGTTTTTTCACGATATGGCATTAAGTTTATCTATTTCCATGGAGACAAACCGGCCAAGTTACAGGTCAGATCTGAAGATGGTATTTGACCTGATTATCTGACAGTAAAAACACATGCAATAATAATAATTGCTAGTTTTAATGCTACGCTGGAACGTTCAAGGCAAATGAATAACATCTCCATGGGGACGAGCAGGTGCTGTTCCCTCCTTCAAAAAGTTACAGTACACCTTTAATTGAATCCTACAATATCTCATTGTGTAATTTTGCTCAAGGGTAACCGGTGTCCTGGGTGAGGTTGCAAAGTCATAGTAACGCATTAAAATTCATTCTTCCGGGACACTGGATCATTAGGATTCCTGGAAATGTCTGTAGCTCAAATGACTTGGCCTTGACGGTACTATTCAGCATTTGATCCTCCTTCGCTGGTAATAAGTCATCGTCTATGTCACAACACTATAACATTAATGCACGTCATGTTCTGCTAACCTCCTTTTGTGCTACCGCTAACCCCCTTATTAGCTTGCATTAGCCCAGTCGTAAATCTCAGCAGGCTAATTCAAGGCTACAAGGTCTTATTGGAACAGTGTACTCCATCATATGACCTGTAGATGTTCAGAACGTCCGAAATGACTTTTGATTCACATACAGTTAAAGGCGCTCCTATGTACGAGGCATGATCAGGAATAGATTAACTGTGACAGCTTCAATGTGCCAGTCGACTTGGTTACGCACACAAAAGCCAATGTCAGATTTTAGTGAACGTAAAGCTAACGTGCGGCATACTGAGACGTGTCCCGGAGCGTCCACTGTGAAGTACGTTGTTGGTTTAATACAAAAATAAATCTATTTTCATTAAAAGGTGCTGTACCTGATTTTTACTGTCTTAAAAGATCAAGTTCATTTTAAACAGTTTGCAGAGGTCCAAAGTCATTCCTCACTTACTTTTTGCATTCTGAACATTCAAATTATTCGCAGCAATGAGTTTATAAGCACTTTCCACAACTCTCAGAGACCGTACTTTTGCTGTGACGGTAAAGCTGGTGACAACTAGCATGCTAACGCACACTTCCTGGTTATCGGACAATAAAACACTTTCTAATTAGATGCAGACAGCACTTAGTGGACATTTGACTTTAAGAGCTGCTTATGCAATATATCTGTACTGACACAAGACAAGTACTGCTCAAATACATAGGAAAAATTTAGGTACAGGACCTGTAAAATATGTGAAATAAAGCTGAATGCATATATACTATGTTGTTCTTAGCTATCATCTGTCAGTTACAAAACCCACTGACTACATTTGCTCCAATTATTGGCTGGTATTAAAACCCTGTGATGATCTGTCAATTTGGAGAGATTGTTCCTTGTAAGGTAACCCAATGCTTTTATGTTAAATTCAGCTCTTTAAAGGAGCTCTGCTTGTGTTCAAGCCTTTCCATGGCCTAGCACCAAACTACATCTCTGACATATGTGCCATATGAACCATCTCACACTCTGAGGACCTCAGGGACCGGCCTCCTGCTGGTGCCCAGAGTCGGGACTAAACATGGAGAGTCAGGGTTTCAGTTTTATGCAGCTAAAACCTGGAACAGTCCTGAAGATGTGAGACAGGCCTCTACTTTGACAATGTTTAAATCCAGGGTTAAAATGGTTCTGTTTAGCTGTGCATATGACTGAGAGGTTTTTTATTCTGCACTCTTCTCTTTTAATGTTAATTTTATGATGGTTATTTGTTTTGATTTGTTTGTATTGTGATTTTAATGTCTTGCCTTGCCTCTGTGCTCAAACACATTACCAACTCCTCCTGTTGGTCAGTCTCAAAGGTTCAATATGTAACTTTTTGGGTCTGCTGTATCCATGGAGGAATGTTTCACAGTATTAAACCTAACACGTAACTTGGCCTTGTGCATGTCTCCATGGAGATGCATAAGAACATTCCAGGCAAAGCAATAATATCTCCATGGATAAAACACAAATTCATGACATAACCTGCTAGAAAGTCTGGACATATATTTTACTCAAACTTCAGCTATTCTTTTCTCTCCCCTACATCATTCTGCCTTGGTCATGGTAAATGGTCACAATTTTTTATGTAGCACTTTTCCACCTTCAAGGCACTCAAAGCGCTTTACATCAAAGAACCACTCACCCATTCACACACACATTCATACACCAGTGCATACAGACAGTGTCTTGCCCAAGGACACAACAACAGTGGTCATCTGTGGGAGCTGGAACACTGCCAACCTCTGGGTCAGTGGATCTGATCGATGATGACCAATGATGTTTATGTCGAGTGCGGGATTTGAGCCTCCAACCTTCGGATCAGTGGACAAACACGACAAACGTACCAACTGAGCTACTGTTGCCCCCACCCAATTTCTGCAGCAGCAATGCTCACAGCCTCCTCAGCCATTCCTTGTTCTCCTCTTCACCCTCACTCTCAGTTAAATGTGTAATTAGAGTTTGCCAGTCTATAAACATCAATAAACATCACCCCTGACTCATTTTGTCCTCCCTGATATAGTTCCAATTGTAGAATACTTAAATATCTCTGATTGTGATTATACTAAATCGTAAAAATCATTTTTCTTTTCAATTTCAGTTTTGATTTTTACTGTGAAGAAAGTAGTGCAGCTTCTTCCTTCCACTCTTCTTGTCCCTCACGCTTGAATAACAATGCAACTAGTGTTCCTTTTTTGCCAGTTGGATAATTTAAGATTTAAAATGACAACTACAAAAAAGTGATTTTTTTGGAAAGTAGTTCTTGCCGTCCCAGTTGAAATGACTTCAGTGATATGGAGACACACTTGGCACATGATCTGACTAAACTGTCTTTTCTGGCAGATCCAAAGTGCTCCTTTAAAAGCCCATTTACTTACATTACACTCACAACACTGCGCAATAGACAGTAATGGGTTGATATGTCTTTATGTTTGAATAAAACCCAGATAGGCCATTGTCAACATGACCATACAGGATATGATGGGTGGAGCCGTGAAGCTGCATGTTTTGTTTGTTGAGTTTTGAGTGGTGAATTAATATCAATTTTCTACAATATATGACGCTACTACGATTTTGTGAGTGTTTTAAAAAAGCGTTTTATCTTTATTAGAAAATGTGTGTAAACTTTCCTTTTGTAGTAGTTAGTAATAGTAGTTATCTTGCTATTGTAGCTGACAGTTTTTATATTAAAGAGGACATTTTATATATGTTTGTTCATTGAAGGCTTAGTAACAGAATAACATCCATTTACATCCTGTTCAAAACTGCAGAACTGAGAAGCCCGGCGTTTCAAGTGCCGTGGATTTTCCATTACATAATTTCTCAATTATTGAGAAATTGGCTACCAGACATTTTTTACTCCTACATATATGATGCAGAATCTATTTTTCTTTATCACAAGTAAGTATAGAGCAGTGGGCGGAGATGAGGGGTTGGTAAAGACAGGTAAAGGCAGGACAGTACAGGATTACTCAAACATGTGTGGCAATGCGAGGGTTAATAGAAATGGTTAACATACAAAAAAAGAGACTAAACTATAATACTAATATATCCAACAACACCACCCCAGGAACTGCACCTGCAGAGTAAAGATGATACTGTTTTAAGGCTCACAGATAAGTGGGTGAGAAAGCTTAAGGGTCCAATGTATTTATTTTATCGTTGTTGAGGTTTGTTTGAATAAATACAGTTTCTCTCAGTTTAGTCACTTAAATAGGTATCAATTTATTTTCTTTCTATTGGCCAAACACAACAGGGTGAGGACACATAATCTGTTCATTCAAATACATAGTTCCATTTATTTTTCAAACAGAAAGGAGACATATTCCCAGGCAACAGTAGCACACCAGTGCCATGGTCCAGGTACCCCCCACCACATGACCACCTGAAAATATGAACCTACATTTAACATCTGACAGTGTAAATGAATGAATATTAGTCTACCAGGCACTAAACACATGCCGTAGGTGCACGAACGCACAGCAAGGAGTGGGCCAGATGATCACAGCTCTCCACTGGAGCACACGACCACACAGAGACATTTCTGCAAACAAGGTTCTACATTAGCGCAAGATATTAATCTGAAAATACTAAAAACTAAGCTGCATATAGAACCTCAGAACAGAGTGGACACAAGCCTGGAGACATCAGCAAGGTGGAATACGCCTGGAAGCTCCCAAAACAGTGGTACTAGTGTGAGGAGTGTTGTGCAGCTACCCCGGAAGTGCTGGAGGTCAGAGGTCAGGGAAGCAAAACTGACGTGCTTATATAGCGTGTGCCATAGTGTCACCGATTGGCCTTACCAAATTAAACGTTCAAACTACATAATGCCACACATGCATGAATCAGTCCATATGATGACACCTTTATAACTTGGTTAAAAGCTCCTAATAGGTGATTTTACATAATATGTAAAAATAAATGCATACATTCCAAGTGCGTATAAGTGAATGCATTTACACTTAAAGCATGTTACAGATGTATTCACAGTCCATCTGTGTTGAATCTTTAACACATTGGGATGACATTGACTCATGGAGATAGAGTTGGCTGCTTAACTAGAGTTTGATATTTGGGGCAAACATGATGTGACAGGGCCTACTGCTTTTGTGCCATTGAGCAAGACATTTCAACTGGGAGTCGTAAGGGCCATAAGATGCTATGTTATTTTCCCACCCTCTCTTTCCTGAACAGTTGAATTGACAAACCAAATCAAAACATTTTTTGATATTACACTTCTATGGCTATTCTACGGGGATATTACACTTCTATGGCTATTAACACATAATATTTAGATCACCATGTTAACTTTTACTGTTTTGAAAATGCTAAATTCGCCAAAAACAACATGTTTAATAAGTTTCAGTTGTTGTTTTTTTTTTGACACTCTAAGTCTCCCCTCCCTTTGCTCTCTGCGCTAAGTCACTCTCCCTTCAGAGCGCTATCACAACACTATCAGCATGCATCCTGCTAAAGAAACTATTGCACATCGCATCAGGTTTGTCAAGTTGTAGTGTATTGCTTTGTATACTGCTTCTGTATATTTATGGAGAATTGTCGCGCGGGAGCATGGGTGACGTAGGATTGTGGACTGAGCCTTGGACGGAATCTTACAGCTAACCATAAGGAGGGTTTGAATAGAGCCCGGGAGAGATCACTAGATTACTCAAACATCCATGAATGATGACATCTGAAACCTCTTCAGGCATGTTTTTGATGTGGGAACAATGTTATAACATGGAAGCCAATTTTGCAGAATAACCTTTCTTTTAAAATCATGAAATCTAAGTTTCCTTCTTTCTTTTTTAACGTACATCTACCATTTTGCTTTCCCCATGCTCTATTACACATCCTTGTAGCTGTGTGGCAGAAACCTCATTACATACACTGTGAGATAAAGTGTAAGTCACTATACGAGGATGCTTCGTGTTCCATTTTAAAGCCTCACCATTTCCTATTTGCTTGTGTGCGCCGTTATCTATTTGTACTCTATATTTAAGCATTGTAACCAGCTCAATGCATGCAACGTATCAGCCAATGCAAAACTCATTATGGGATAGTGTCGTATATAGGAGCCTGAATGCACCGCGCACAAAATGGCTATTGTGTAATCAGACTATAGCAGTACAAAAGTGAGGACACACAATTGAAGTCTGGGGAAAAGTTTCTTGGTTTTTGACATTGAATTTGAACAACCTGGATACGACGTGCAGGCTCATATAAGCTGACCTCCGTAGTGACATAAAATGCGATGGGCTAAAGAGGCACTCGGAGGGTGTCAGAGTGGAGTGACAAGGATGTGTAATGGCCAGAAGAACGTTGTCCTTGGAAGATGGCGTTTAAGCAGCAAAAAAACACACAAAAAAACGCTTTTGTCACGGTCTTCTGTTGCCATAACTTCCAAGGAATCAAGAAGAATGAAGAACTTTTTGTTAATAGTTAAAGATGCACTGTGTAACTTTTCTGATGGGGGTCCACTACCTGCTGTTTTGGTCAGGAATATGGCATTAAACTTCTATCTTCTTCCAAGTCGATTTTTAGAGCCTCGATCAAGATTTTGGCTCTATCACAATTTATGAAGACAATGATGTAATTTCTTAATGTAATGCATTTATATAGCACCTTTCAAGACACTCAAAGCACTTAATGTCTTCTGATGCCCAGAGGTGCAGTTTTACCCATTTCAAACACTTTTTAAAATTAACATTTCATTGATGTACTAGTCCTTCCAAAATCTTTTGCGTATTAAACACTATATAATGTCATTTTTAAAATACAGAGTAATCATAGCTTTACTTTTACCATTTGGTCACTTCTGAAAAAATATTTAAACTCGGTCAATTGAGGAACACTTTAGTTTCGATAGTGTTAGTATGGATTAGTGTGAGTGTGACGAAGTAGGTTTGGTCACTTTGTCTCATTATTTCATTTGCCATTTTAATAATTTTTGTTTATCTTGTTACACTTAAGTTAAATTACCACATTGCTAATTTAAATATACTTCTTTTTATGTGGAGTTTAACTATTTGCTAAAATATTTATTTATTTGCTAAAATATTTCAGTTAAATCCATACATACTCATACTTACCTGGTTCACCACATGGTCCACTCCAGAGAAAGAGGAGGCGTGTCCAATGTCGGCCATTTTTGTAATCACGGTCACGGTCCAGACCATGTGGAGGAGTGATGTTTGGAGTGATTTGTTTATTTTTCTATTTATGTCTGTATTTGATTTAAGTCATTTTGTGTTTGTAGCTTTACCTGAAACACATTAGTTAAGGGACCTAAACCATATATGTACTTGCCTGCTAATGTTAAACACCTATTTACCTGTAAAGAAAAATGGACTCATCTAGTGGGCGGGGTTAGTGTGAGTGAGTATAAAAGCTGCCTGTTTGAGTTCATTAGGGGGTCTTCAGTGTAGTTGTGTGCATGTGATTGTTATGCCAGATTTAATTTAAGTTGCTTATTTTCTGTTTAGATGTGTGAACAGTTTATGTTGTTTTCTTGGGTTATTTTGTATTTCAACTGGAGTCATCTTTTAATAACAATAATAATAATATAATAATAATAATAGACACTTTTTATTCAAAGTCTGCTTCCTACTTTGACCACATCGGGCCAGCTTCCCCACAATGGCTGTCTGCTACTTCTTGGGTCACCATGGTAGCAATCATAGACTGTACAAAGAAGTGGACTAAGGGAGTGTGACGTCACCCATAGCGTTCGGCTCCAGTCAAATGAAGCATCGAGGCTAGCGGGTATAGGGGCGAATTTGGAGCAGAGTCCCATATTAGGAATTCCGACCATGAGTATCATAGCAACCAAAGAGCCAATCTGGAGTGAAGCTGTTGAAGGTAATTCCCCTTTCCACCCACACTACTGGGTTGGCAGGGGGAGCTTAGCAACGCTGTCGATCAAACCTGTTGCTAATGCTAGCAGGAACAACCTCGGGGAAAGAAGGCAACTGATTTGTCTCTTATTAATGTTCATATCTGGATCAGAATCATGTAGAGCAGGTCAACATTTTAAGACCAAAGTGACGAGCCTGACAGCAGCAGTTACAGAGAGAGAACAGTTTTCTAATGTAAAGTGAATAGGAGCCAGAGTCGACGGAGCCGGAAGCGCACCCATGATCATTTCCTATTAAGAACGCGGCGGCTAGCAGGTTAGCTATGTCTCTTTCTATATACAGTCTATGGTAGCAATGAAGGATGGGTCAAATGCAGAAGTATCCCTCAAATGCAGAAGTAACCCACAACCATCGAAAAAGTCGATGAATAGAAAGTTCCAACAAAAAGGCTGTACGCTGGTCTGCACTCGAGGCAAAGACTGCACTGTGATATTTGGCTGGTAGTCTCTGCTTTCTCCCCAAATATAGACTCCCCTGTTCTCTCACACTTTTAGCTTGCTCTGCCTTCACCCCCTCGTTCCCGGGACCCCATTCTGTGACAGGGAGCATTACGGCCATTACAGATCACTAGATTCTGCTGGCTGGGATGTCAAAAGAATCAAATTGATCAGATGGCTCCACAGAAGTGTTGCTCCGTGGCGTACAGGGAGAGAGAGGAAAGAGGGAGTAGGGGGACAGTCAAATGGCAGAAAATAATAGGGTGCTCGCTGGGCGCTGACAGATAAAGTCAGAGGAAGCCTGTACAATAGACGCAAGGCAACATGACTCTGCTCCACAATAGAACAAGCTGGAAATGGCTTTTTGCATTGGAGCTGTTCCTCTCATTTGCCCTGACAGCCCAGATAGCATATGTCACAGAACGGAGAAGGCCGCAAGAGAAAGTGGTGGGGCTGATTCACAACCGCAGCCTTATACCTCAAAATGTGCACGCAGGAGAGGCGGAGGCTGCAGTTTCACAGACAATTCCCAAGACTTCTGCTCGATTAGCTTTTAATTTCAAATCAATCTCATTTGAATAAAAACATCAATCCTCGTTCAAAATAAGCAAATTATCTGCAATTACAAAAGCTATTAAAGAATAATTAGTTTCACACTAGAATTCACATCATGAGCTGTTTAGAGTTGTGCGCTGTCAATAGTGACAAAAGCACAGAATCATGTCGGAAGAAAAAAAACCTGGATTTTATTTTTATATTTCTCAAGTAGAAATTAGTTTAAAGGTCATATATTACGCAAAACTGACTCACGTGGACATACCATGGAGTTGTTTCATTCACACGTGTTTGAATAACCATTTAATATCAGTTTGTGTGTATCTCCAAAACTCAAAGTCCTCTGTTCCACCTTGTGATGTCATGAAGTGGTAGTTTTCAAGTTAACAGCTACCTTCTATCTACCTATCTTTTGTTCAGTAGAGATTGGCAATTCCAGGGCTGAAATCACCCAAAATGATTCCTGTGAACTTGTATGGAATTTAAAAACACAGTGGAGCACTTCCTGTATTACCACATGACATCACAAGGTGGAACATTTTCTGTCTGAGAGAAGAAATCGGCCTAAATATGTATAGTTTGTGTGTTAAACGTGTGAATGAAACAAAATACAACTCCGGGTATGTTTTTCATGAGGAAACAACATTAAAACATAGTTCAGAAAATAGCGTAATATGGGCCCTTTAAAGCAACACAGTGTAACTTTCTGGAGGTGAAACGCTACATGCATGATTCCGTGAAAACCATACTTCGAAACATTGTCCATGGAGATAGGTTTGGATAGGTGGAGATAAGTTTTATGCCATACTGTGGAGTCATAGTCAAAAGAACAACATTTCCATGAACATAAGCAGGTGGAGGCTCTCCTCAAGGTCAAGAGTCCAGGCTCAGTAAGTTAAAAAGTTACACAGTGGGGCTTTAAAAAGTGAGTACAATTGAATGTCATATTTAAAGGGCCCATGTTACGCTATTTTCTAATCTGTTATACTGTTGTTTCCTCATCACAAACATACCTGGGGTTGTGTTTTGTTTCATTCACACATGTTTAACACACAAACCCTGCAGTTTTTCTCTCAAAATGAAAACACTCTGTTCCACCTTGTGATGTCATGTGGTAATACAGGAAGTGCTCCACTGTGTCTTTAAACTCCATACACCCTCACTAGAATCATTTGGATGATTTCAACCCTGGAATTGTCAATCTCTACTGAACAAAAGGTAAAACGTAGCTGTTAACATAAAAACTACCATTTCATGACATCACAAGGTGGAGCAGAGCATTTTGTTTTTTTGGAGATGTAGACAAACTAATAAACCAGGATTACTTAAACATGTGTGAATGAAACAAAATACAACTCCAGGTATGTTTTTGAGGAGGTAACATTATAACATGGCTAAAAGCTCACAGGAGTCAATTGTGAGTAACATAGGGCCTTTAAAAGATTTATATTGAATTAAATTACCTATGTGTACCCTTGCTTTTGCAACATTACTATTTTTACTATTACTTTTTACTACTGCAACTACAGCAGCCCAGTTGACTACTGCTATTACTTTGCAACTACTCTTTACTAATGATGCAGCTCTAACAACTACTTCCATTTCTATTATCACCCATACTGGAACTCACACTTGCTAACCCTTGCAACATCTACCAAATTCACACTGCAAGAAAGAGTATTCCAAAAATACTTTATTTTTTATCAATTCGCAATTTTCCACCTCTGAATTACTTAGAAAACCCAACCCTGCATTTTCAAACTTAATAGATTTTTAGCATGCACACGGCCAGGCTTAAAAGGCGTGTACAAAACTGTTATGACTATTGATTCCCATCATAAAATAATTAATAGAATATGAATTGCTTTGCACGCTTATTTCAGCCCAAGCATAGACATTGATCCCTTCTGTCAGTCTTACTCCAACGTGGCGTCTAACCTTGAGGTGTTGCCATTCGCCCCCATCCCATATAAATCAAAATGTCCGCCCTGCAGTGGAGAGGACTCAGCACTTTTAGGGCCTGGTTGGGTTTATCTTGATTTCATAAAACATTCAGAGAAACCAATTAAAGGGACGGCCACCGGCGTTCATACATCATTCTGTCAGAGGAGAGGCAGTAATGTGGTCGATATGGTCTAGTGTTTGGGATCAACGCAAAGTTAATTGGAGTTTAAAGATGAGACGTGATGGGAGGAGAACTTTGGCATGGGCACAAATGTGTAAGTGTACATATGAATGATTCAGGCTTAGTAACTACTTAAAGTGGACCTATTATGCAAAATCGATTTTATAGTTGTTCCCCTTCTCAGTTCCCTTCTCAAACTTGTATTTAGCGAGATTCATGCATGTTTGAGTTATCTTTAAACTTCTGTATTCAAGACATGTCATTGCTCCGATCAACCCTCGTTTTCACCGCCACCAGAACACGCCCACTGCTCTGTACTTACTTCGTTCCAAATTTTATTTTTCTTTATCCGTGATACGCGTAGGATTCGGCAGCGTCACTGTTATGACCCAGCTCGGCTAGGGTCAGGGAGGTAACAAAAACCAGATGGAAAAAATGGTAAAATAAAGAAGTAATTTAATGAACAGGATTGTAAAAGATAAAGTAACAAAAATGGTCTTAAAATATTCAAGTAAATGTATAAACAAAATAACCTAAACTAAGAAACCAAAAATAACATGTTTAGAATCAAGTGACAAAATAACAAGAAACACAAAAACATAACTAATGTCTCACACACAAAGTTAGACACAGACAAACAAGTGACTAACAACAGACAAAATGGCAGACTGACCACAGAGGCCAGCAGCCCCGAGCAGGTCTGCTGACTCTTCTTAAATGGGGAGGCGGCTGCAGGTGAGACACAGGTTTGGCCAGGAGGGAAAACAGTCCTCCAATCACCAGCGAGGGCTCACACAGCCTGGATTACATGGAAAAAGGGACAGATTCATTCACACACACAAAAACAGACAGATACTAACAAATGAAAGTACTTAAGGCCTGTAGTCGAACAGACAGATACTAACAAATGAAAGTACTTAAGGACTGTAGTCTTAACAGTCACGAAGTAATTTTGGTACAAATGAAAAAAAATATCTGCTGCTCACTAGCATGATGTGCAGTTATTCATCAGAGGTGCTGCCAGCTCCACGGCTCTTTGTTGTTTACGTTTCCGCCGACGTTTGCTTCCACAAATGTGCTATGCATTTGTCATTTGTCATTAAAACCGATAGAATACAGGATAATGTTTAGCTGGCCAATTTTAAGGACTCTTTGACATACATGGAAACTTTCAGTATGTCAGTATGAAGAAATATATTGCAGCCTTCGTGTAGAAAATGGGCAGCTTTATTATGACGCACTTTAAGTTCCATAAGCCTCAAGTATAAACCAAGTTTCCATTACAAAGGCTTCACAACAAATACTCCATCACATCTACATAAAACACAGTCATTTAGACAATTACTTTCACTTGGAACAAATATTGTTTCAGCCTCATGTTGTGTAAGAATTCCACACCGGTGTTTATGTGCATTTACTTTTTATTTAAATTTGGTAAAAAAAAAAAAAAAAAATGTAGAAGTTTATTTATTTATTTAAGTTCCCTATAAACAAGAAATTGACAAAAATGCATATATGAAGAGACTTGAGAAGTGACTTTCGAAGACAGCTCTTTTGTATTACTTTTAGTGGAATAAAGCAGAGTACTTCTTTAACTTTTTGACAACTTTTTGCTGTCAGGCCGAACAGATTGTGAATATTTTTCTTTTAACTTTTAAAAACACTAGCAAGATGATGCCAGTTCTTCTTTTAGAGTAAAAATCACAGTACTTCTTTCACTTTATGACAACTTTTTGCTACAGAATAAAAGAAATACTTTATATTACCAGGCTGAACAAATAATAAAAATGCTCTTTTGGATACATACTTTCAACTGTTAAATACCTGCAATATGATGCCAGATCTTACCAAACATCAGCCTAAAACCATGACTTTCAAGCCACTTTATATCCCCGACCCGTTATCGGCAACGATGACACAAACCCCTTAAGGTATTACACTTAAAACAAGCCCGCGTGTCTTCTTCTCTCCTTCGTCTGTGCTGCTGCTGTGCCCTGGATCTAAGCTAGAATAGCAGCAGATACAGAGGGCCCGGTGGCAGACCAAAGGCAGAGCTTGGCTGGGGAGTGGCTGGATAAGTGGTCCTATACTCTGGAGCAGCTGAAGGCAGTTTGACGCACACATTTACATATCAGGATAAAGGTGATGGATGCGTCAGCGATGCACGGGGAGCAGAGGAGGCGGTCGAGGTGGGACATAAATAATGGTAAACAAACAGGTTCATTTTTTATGTCTTTGTAATGTGTTTCTGATGTTGGAAGCCAGGGCTTTTTAGAGCTTTTAACCATGGTATAATTGTTTCTCCTTTTCATTCTCCCAGTCGAAGTCGTATTTAGAGTGATTCATGCATGTTTGAATAGTCTTTATATCCTGTATTCAAGACGTCATTGCGCCGATCTACCCCCGTTTTCACTGCCACTGGTACACGCCCACTGCTCTGTGCTTACTTTGTTCTCCAAATTTATTTTCTTAATCGGTGATACATTTGGCAGTGTCTGGATTTGTATTGGCAGTGTCCCGGAGCCATTTTGGTACAAATATGCAGCTATCCATAGGAGGTGTCGACTCTCTTGCGATGGCGTTTAGGGCGAAGTCAGCTCCCATTGGGCACCGGAATTTTCTAACGCGGAAGTCAGCAAACTTCTTTTATTAAGTTGTTTTAGATCAATATTGCGATTTAAAATGTGCAAATGAGTCATAGATTACAACTATATAGCAGACACGAGTACAATATGTCTTCTTTCAAGGTGCAATGCGTAACTTTTCTGGTGAGGGATCTGCCACCTACTTTTCTAAATGGAGATGTTCACAAACATTGGTTCTTTTTGAAGACAAGAAGTTAAAAGATGTAATTAACTTATTGCTTTGCTTGCCATGTTCAACAGTACGGCATTAAACCTCAGAAACATAACGTGGTTTTGATTTTGAAATGGCGTATCAGTTTAGCTTTTTTAGTAATCACGGGTGTTTTTATTGCTCAAAAATAACTTAAAAAACATGAATTCTTCTTGTAGCTGGGGTCGCCTCTCCACAAATCTGACCTGTAACTTGACCAGGAGGCGCCACTTGCTTCATGGAGATAAAGACAAAGAAGAGACATGGTAGTAAATGAAGCTAGTTGGCTTAGCTGTGGCTTTGAAAGGTGTTGGAGGGTCTGCACCTGCTTGTCTCCATGGAGATGTTATCGCTTTGCCTGGAATGTTCCACGGTGTGACTTAAAACCTATATACGGAGAGGCGGTTTGCTTGTAAGAATGCGTGTTTTTCAAGCATTTTTATTTTTTTCAGCCAACCCCTGCAATTGAATGAATGCAAGATAGATAAGTTTAATGCCGTGCCGTGGAACATTCCAGGCAAAACAGTAACATCTCCATGGAAACAAGCAGATAAGAGGTGCACCCTTAATAGAAAAAGTCTTTGGTTGCCCTTTCTATCTCCACTCGTACACAAGCCGGGCTAATGATATTTACCACATGATGCCGAGGCTCCACTATAAATAGGCCTTATAGATAGCGAACTGAAGCATCTCCCACATCACAGTCATGCTAAACCAACATGCCATCTCCAGTTCATGAGATTAAAGTCAACCACACGCTTCTATAGATGGGAAAATAACCTTTGGCGATGAATCCTCCATTGCGCTAAACGATATGGAGGGCTGGGAGCAGAGTGGGGCTCTATGGACCCGGGGACTGTAGGATCCTGTAATGGAGAGCACGCCTTTAGGGCCATTGGAGCGATACCAGCAGATACATGGAGCTCCCATTCCCCCCGTTATACTTATCAACAGGTCTGGCCTTATTCTGTCCTCCGTGTTCGCTCCCACCTCAACAAAACGTCCCTAATTGATGGATGAGGACGTTATGAGAATTGGCAGCGGTCATTATTCGGCTGATTTTTCCATTTAAATGTGTAGGGAGAGGACGAATGCCAGTTTTTAATCAAATAAGGAGAGGTTTTAGGCCGGGCTGATGCAGGGGTGGATATATTTGCTTTTGGTACAGTGTATTTTTTGTGGAAATGTTGTTTTGAAATAAGAAATTGAAATAAGTATTGATAAGTAGTGGACTGTAGGCATGGTAAAAATCAAGCAAAACTTTTTTTTTTCTTTTTAGAATTTTAGAAAATTGGTATGAAGAGTGGGAAGAGACATTATTTGACTGTTATTCAAACCTATACAGCGCTGCAGTACTGTACTGCAATCAAACCTTTTGGCCATTCAGCAGTGTTTTTACTTGTGTTTTTATTTTATTTTTACTAACCTGGAATAAAAAATAAGGGCTGTGTAAGGAATAGCATCTGACATTATACACATTACCCAAGATTTACTTAGCCATTTGTTAGTACTTATATCTTTCATTTTATTACAATTCTAGTTGTTACTTTGTTTCTTAGTTTATGTATTTGTCTGTGTAATCCCTCAGTCGTGCTGGTATGAGCCACAGTAAAAGAAAAAAACAATTTTTGCAGGTGGACACTATATCTGTCTGAAGGGAGGAGCTAACTACACTGAAGCTAACACCTGTTTGTTTACAGTTTCTGTTTGTTGGCTAGGTCTATTGAACTACACAAAGTGAGTGATATTTTGCATAATCACACATATTAGCATACTGGCTATCACTATTGTTTTCCATGTTTTCATTTAGGTCTGAGGATAGAGTTATAAATAGGAGAAAGATGCTGTCTAATCCCCCCATTCCTGTTCAAAGATGGATTGTCTTTCCTAACAAAAACTGCCTCTGTAACTCCCTCTCAAACCATTTATTTTCTTTGGCTAAGATCTTTCACTTAGTTTATATATTTTTTTGTTTTTCCATGTAACTTCCCTGGCTCTATACAGTTAGTCTTCATAGGAGGCTGGTTGGCTGTGGTGAATACATGAAAAAAAATATATATATATATCAAAGTAACTGAACATTTACTCGAGTACTTCTTCCAGCTAACCTCTAAGCGGCAGTCGGAGGTTAAAAATCTAAGGTTAAGTGATTGATGGAGGGTTGTAATTGCCGGCTGTCCTCCTCGCGGCCTGTGGCTCGAATCAGGACAGTTTTAATGAAAAGGCCGCTGCTTTTTCCCTAATCTCCAGTCTCTCTCTGTCCCTGCGTGTCCCTCCTGGTTACGCGCTCCCTACCACTCTCCGCACACCATTTCTCTATTGACAAAGTGTACTAATGAAATGTCACCTCCGACAGTCCCCGCTACGATTGATGTCCCCAGAACTTTTTTTTCACTTTACTTCAAATTCCTTCTTCTCCGGCACTTTTCTAGTCCCCGCGAAACCTTCCATCTATTTTGCAGCTTGTGAAAGGTACTTTTTTCCCATTTGCAAACTCTAAAGCACTTGCATCGGTTTAGAAATATCATATGTCAAAGCGCCTAGCAAGAAGCCAGAGAAGCCAGAATTAGCATCTGGGTTTCGAGGTACAGAGGAGTTTGGTGGAGAAAGAAGGTCGATTATTGTTAGTCAGGATGTGAGCTGAGCTGTAGAATATGGTTGAATTTTTAGCAAAGAAAATATATAATTATTCATTGGGTTTGTTGGGTTATTACAACATTCAAATCTGCCCATAGTTTAACACTGGGTGCAGATCAGAATTCTGTGGTAGGATTGTCTTTTATAGGTGAGCTATGGAACTTCTCTGTCGATGTACTGCATTAAACTCATCTATATCCATGAAGAAAAGCAGGCGAGGCAAACGGAGCAAGTGACAAGTCAGATCTGCGGAGAGGTGACCCTGCTTGCAGTAAGAACGTATGTTTACCAAGGTATTCGATTAGCAAAAAAGAAAAACCTTGTTGAATAAATGCTATATAGGTTTACGTAAGTTTAATGCCTCTGGACAAAACAATAAATCTCCATAGAGACAAGCGGACCCTACACCAGAAAAGTTGCATAGTGCAGCTTTAAATGTAATCTTGCAGATATTTTGACCTGGTTTATGGTTTATGGTATGGCTAGCTTGTACTTTTCACACGAAACTAAAACTTCAGAAACAAGACATCGCGTGTCTCTAAAGGAGGTCCTGATTGAGTCATTCATGTTAGTTAACTTGCAATTGAGTCCACCATTACAATTTAAGAGTAATCTCCCCGGCTTGGAGAGAACTTGGCTTGTTTTAGTCCCAAGTGTTGTCACCGCGGTTGGTATTTCAAAGGTTTATGAAGCCTGCAGGGCAAATTAAACAGCTGCGGTTCCCAGCATGCACCTCTCCGCCTGTTAGCTGAACACTACCCTGTATTTGATAGCAGTGTTCTAGCTCCTGATGAGTTTCCTGATTTCATTTACACTTACAGTCCCAAAGAAAGTGCAGTACCCTTGAGTGACACATACTCTCCTCCGCATATGCACCGGCTGTTATGCTAACACACTGACAAATAAAACTATGGAGCAGTACTTTTTATACTTTCAAACAAGAAAAACTTAATTAAAAAAAAAAAAACCCAAGAAAAAATTGATTCCAAAAAGGCAGTTCAGTTTGCAGATCTCTGGTCAAGTCAGCGAACCATAAATGAAACCATGTAAATACAACACACTTAAGTCTATGTTACAAAAGTTTCATTTTTTGTTACATAAAGACGTTTTACCAGAATTTGAGACAGCTCTCCAGCATGGACATATTTATTCTTGGACCATAAACCTTCATTTTGCAACATAAACGTGTTATAATTAATTTTATTATTGAATTTTTTTTTTTTAGTTTTAAAAGTGGTGGCATTGCACAAACACAAAGACCCAAATTGCTGTATGTTGAAGGGAGTTTAAGACGCAAAAGATGATTATCTCTGGTCTGGTCAAATCAAAACTACAATGACAACATAGGCATGGGCATAAAAATATATATGTTCTCAATGATAGGCCTATATATACTAACTCCTTGATACTTCACTGTGATTGGTTAAGTCCACCTGTCACTCACTGAGACTATGACGGAGGTTGATAATTTTAAAAAATACAAAAAAATAAAATAATAATTAATGCAAAAATATATAATAATGATCATTTAATTTATAACTCAAAGTGTGCTTAATTTTAGACACATTTAGTCAAACCAAATGAAATGATGAACAGCTTACTTGAATAACAATTTTGTGTTTATCAATCTGTAAAGCCTAGCTCACTCCAAAAGCCTTGAACAAGCGCCCTTTGTGCCAAAACAAGCCATTCATAAAAAGATTTCAGGAGCAGGAAATTCTAAAAAGTTGAATCTCCACTTTGAAGGACACCTGACAACAAAACATGAACCGTCAACCCGAGGAACAAACCACTTCACCTCTCCATAGACGCAATAGTCACAGTCTATGTCCAACCATAGACTGTATATATAAATGGACATAGCTAACCTGCTAGCCAGCAAGTTCCAAATAGGAGGTTATCATGGGGGCACTTCCGGATCCATCGACCCTGATTCTAGTTCACTTTCTATTGAGAAACTGTCGTCTTTCTCTCCATTACTGCTGCTGTCAGTCTCGTCATTTTGGTCTTAAAATGCCCATATTAACCCCTTCTACATGATCCTGGTCTTTTTATTGTGTCCATAAATCAAGATATGAACATTAATAACAGACAAATCAGGTGCCTTCTTTCCCCGAGGTCGCTCCTGCTTGTGTTAGCAACAGGTTTGACTGACAGCACTGCTAAGCGCCGGGCGTTACCTCCGGATTGGCTCTTTGGTTGCTATGATATTCACGGTCAGAATTCTCCAAATTCACCCCTATAACTACTGTTCTCCCTGAGCTTCATTTGACTGGAGCTGAACGCTATGGGTGACGTCCACTTCTTTATACAGTCTATGTGCAGAAAACAGTAGCATATTATTATTAAAAGTATGTAAAAGTAGTTACTCTGAGATATACAACTTTATTAAGAAGTGAGTATGTAATTGAAAGCGACTAACCTGTATTATAGTAGCAATATCAGCAGTAGTCCTCAGTGTTGAGATGTAGCTATATAATATATGTACCTAAAACATTCAGAAAACTACTTTTGAGTAACTGTATTCCAGTCCAGTTACTCTTTCATTTGGTAGTACTCAGATTATCAGTTACTTTTCTTAAATCAAAGGACTACATGGCAGTATTTGATTTTACAATTTAGGCTTCGAACTGCACAATAACAAAAAAGAAGACACAGCTCTTAGTGTGTTAGTGGTCTGTGCATGTGCGATTTTTTCCCCCTTTCTTTAATTAGTAATTATAAATAAATGCATAACAAATGGTGCAACACACATAAAGTCGTTTTCATTCTGTGTTGCGTTTTTACATTATAATATAATATATTTGGTGTAAAGGTATTCACTCTGATTGGACCATGTAGTGCAGTTTGTTACAAGGTGTTCAGTATTATGTAACTAAATGCATTTCAAACTGATAGTAGTAGTAGTAGTAGTAGTAGTAGTAGTAGTAGTAGTAGTAGTAGTAGTAGCAGTAACAGTGGTAATAGTATTAGTAACAATAGTAGTACCAGTAGTAGTAGTAGCAGTAGTATCATTAGTAGTAGTAGCAGCAGTATAGCAATAACAGTAGTAGCTAGTAGTAGTAGTAGTAGTAGTAGTAGTAGTAGTAGTAGTAGTAGTAGTAGCAGTAACAGTGGTAGTAGTAGTAGCAGTAGCAGTAGTAGCAGTAGTAGTAGTAGCAGTAGCAGTAGTAGCAGTAGCAGCAGTAGTAGCAGTAGCAGTATCAGCAGTAATAGTAGCAGTAGCAGCATTTATGTTTATGTTGAGCTTAACTATTAATGAATATACTGCGCTGACCTTTGCCTCTGCTAATAGGTCTTTTACATGAAATCCTGTGTGTTTATTGGGCTATGTGCCATAATGAAGCTCCTTACGTGGGTAGGTGAGGTGTGCGGTTAATTGGAGAGAGTGAGCGGGGCTGATGGGAGTAAATTGATGCTGTCAGACTGGATTGAGGCATCCGCACTCAAAGACACTGTGATGGAGAACAAATATGGCGGCTTCTCTAAATCCCCCACTGACCTTTCCAACACGGGCAATTAAGGGCACAACAAATGAGCTGGAATAATGTTATAAAGGTAAAAAGTCTAAACTGTGAAGAGGAGGAATTACAATTTGTTCTACCATCAGATGACCAATGATTAAAATGAGCATCAAAAAACGTGCTTAGCGGAGTTTCTGTCTCAGCTTAATAATGTTGTTTCTGTCAGTTGTAAATAGCTCTGGCAGATGCTTTGTGAATAAAATCTGTCTTTTTGTTTGGCAAGGATAAACAATAGATGATGGAATTGGCATACCAAATTGCATTTTTATTTCCAATTTGACAATAAAAATTAGCAAAGTCAAAAAAAGAGTAAAAAATTAACATTTTAAAGGAACTGTCTGCAAGAATTTGATGTCAAAGCTCTTACTGGTAACAATTGCAATGGTGTATTCTTAATTACAAAAACACTGTACATGGTGGCTAAGTTGTTTATGTTATAATTAATTTTGGTTCTCGAAACAATTATCCAATCAGAAAGCAGAATGATCCTCACATAAGTCTCTCATTTGGGTTGCCAGTTTCAAAGCTGTAATCCAGTTGGTTTAAACCTAAAAGGACTCTCTCTGATCTAAATCCTCACTACCTAAACCTCAGCACCTGGAGCCACTCATTAGTAAGTGCTAGTGCAGCTTCTGCGGCTCAGCGAGTGACTTCTGGAGGTTCTGGGCTTTCAAATGAGGTATGGCCTGTTCTTATACTGAGAATGAGAAAAGGCAAGACAAGGTAAGTTTATTTGTATAGCACAATTCGTACACAAAGTGCTTTACAGAATAAGAAAGACTTTTAAATCAAAATACAAACAAATCAAAACATAAATAATCATCATAAAATTTACATTAAAATGCAGAATAAAAACCTTTCAGTCATATTCACAGCTAAACAGAACCATTTTAAGCCTGGATTTAAACATTGTCAAAGTAGAAGCCTGTCTCACATCTTCAGGAGAAAAAACTTGCATGTGTCCTCTATCTGCAGGGTAAGGCACTGGCAACCCAGGTTCAGCTGTGATTGTAGTACCTTTTTACAACTATAAGAGCACAGGCTACTTACAGTTCCTTTAAACAATGGCTTGTGAAGTGATTGGCTGAGGGGTGAATCTTTGCTGACAGCAATAGAAGAATATATATTCTTCGGGTTGAATTTACACAGACATTAAATCCTTAGATACATCTAGAAACACTCTTTGAGGTTGGTTTTGTTTTTGAATCTAGTTAACCCCCATAACCCTTTAATGATATTTACCTGTAGTGTTGTAATGATATATTTTTTATTCTATGGGGCTCTGTTAAAGTGTAGATCAGAGAATGTACCTGAGGCTAAAGCAGGAATCCTCCGCTCTCTCTCACCTTCACTATCATATTTGCTTGATTTAAGTCTTAGATGGCAACGTGGAAAAGACACAACCAAATAAAAGGTGGTATAATATTACAAAGGCTTGTTGTGTTGATTTTCCTCTGGGGGCGAGGTGTATGTGCGGCGCCCTGAGTGACGTTTTGACACTTGTTTGTTTTTGAAGAAGCACCGAGGGTAATTTCTGTATCCCTCTGACAGAACGTGGATATGTAAAGTGAGAGAGCGGCTCCTCCCTCTGCTTTGTTCCGTGTTTGTAAACCTCCACGGTATCAGATGCAAAAATTTTACAGAGGTGAAAGATGTACTCAAAGTTTTAAATAAAGTTTTACTCAAAAATGTGATATATTCAAAGATACGCCATGTAACTTTTCATGTGGAGACCTGCTTGTCTCCATGGCGATTGCTAATGCTCTTTGTGAAGACCAGCAACTCCACCAGGCAAAGTTACAGGTCAGATCTATGGAGAGGCGAGCCCACTCACAATTAGAATAATGTTTGTAAACCTCCGCTGTATCAGATGGAAATGTTTACAGAGGTGAAATATGTACTCAAAATTTTAAATAAAGTTTTTTTCTTAATTATTCACTCAAAAATGTGATATATTTAAAGCAAATAATTTTGATTTTAAAGGTACACTGTGTAACTTTTCATGTGGAGACCTGCTTGTCTCCATGGCGATTGCTAATGCTTTGCCTAGCATGTCTAACAGTATGGCATTCAATTGCACTTCTTTGTGAAGACCAGCAACTCCACTAGGCAAACGTTATAGGTCAGATCTGTGGAGAGGCGAGCCCACTCACAATTAGAATGATGTTTTTCCAAGCATTTTTTTAGCAATAAAAATGCCTGCAAATGAGTATGGTGGCTAATCAAAAATGAAATCATAATAAAAATGAAATTCAATCTTTAATATTTTATCTTTCACTTTTGTCTTTCCCCATTTTTGCATAATTTTCCTTGTCAAAACCTGCACGTGTGTGAACAATCAGACAGAAATCACTACTACTACTCCCATCAGATGTAACTATTTACATGGCATTTCACTAATCTAATAACTCCAGAAATTTGATAATGATCAGGTTTTTGTTGTGCATGTAAACAGAGGCACTGCCGTTGACTGGATACGCCCGTCCCGTAGCCCCGCCCCCTCCCATGATGATGATGATGAGTTGCGTGCTTGAGTAGACTCTGGAGTATTTGAGCAGATTCAGTGTGGTAATTGGAGACGATGAAACCACCAGCACAATGGACTCCCGGCAGTGGGCTGATTAGAACTGATGACTGCACTGACTGTGTGTACAACAGCCGAGGAGCAAAGTGGTCTGCTAATGCTAACGCTAAACATATAGGCAATATCACTGAACCTGGAATCCTCTAGTACAGCGTTTCTCAAGCTGGGGCATGTGTACCACCGGTAGTACACATGGCCCTATCCAGTTTGAGTCTTTTTGGGGAGGAGTTAAAGAACACATATTATGCAAAATTTACTTTTTTAAACCATGTTAGAATATTGTTCCCTCATAGTTGTACAGAGTGTCCATAAAGTTTCTCTTTAAAATTTAATTACAAAGGCAATTGATAAGATATATTAAGTCGATTTATTCTATTGTACTGAGTGGTTATAAACGTTTTTAACACATTGCATTAAGTCGATTTATTCTATTGTACTGAGTGGTTATAAACGTTTTTAATCACATTGCATTTTTGTATTTCAGACATTCTGTTGATTAAAGAGGCATCCTTTTGAATGAACCCCTAACAAATGGCTACGTTCACCACGTTCACCAGATCTCACACCTCTGGATTTCTTTCTATGGGGCTATGTTAACGATATCGTGTATCGAACAAAGATATGGGACATTACTGAACTAAAGCAAAAGATACAGATGCGATTGGAACCATTGATGAGGCTCTGCTACAGCGAACGTGGCGAGAAATCCAGTACCGTCGTGATGTGCTTCTTGTGACTAATGGTGCCCATATAGAAGTGTATTAAATAAGGGAAAAATTTTGGTACAATAGAACAAGTCTGATTAAGATATTTCATCAATTTCCTTTGTAATACATTTTTTTAAATTGTAAAGAGACTTTATGTACAGCCTTGCATTTCACATCATTCAGGCTGGTTTCAGTAATCCTCTGTAAATAGTCCTTTGCCTCTGAGCCTCCCCAAACACTGATGTCACAGATTGAAGCCCTGCACAGTTTTAAAGTCTATAAATCATCATCAGACTTGTTTTAAGCATTTCTAATCACGCCCATAACTGCTGCGTGCTTGTATTACCATGTCTGGACATGTTCCCCATTACGCAGTTTAATTTATGTTGCTGCGGTTATTCACTCTGCTGCCAGTAGATGGCAAGTTGGACCAGGCATTATTATGACATTTAAGTTCCAAATCATGCAATTCCAAAGCAAAGGCACTCAAGGCCATGTTTTAGTTTCATTCAGATCTGGTTTAGTCCTAACTTAGGCCTGAGAGGGGCGACAGTAGCTCAGTTGGTAGAGTGTTTGTCCACTGATCCGAAGGTTGGTGGGTTAAATCCTGCTCTCGACATAAACATCATTGGTTGAGCGGTGCAATTCCAGGTCCCACAGATGAATGCTGTCGTTGTGTCCTTGGGCAAGAACTTAACCCACCTCGCCCCCAGTGGCTGTGTACACTGGTGTATGAATGTGATGTAAAGTGCTTTGAGCACCTTGAAGGTGGAAAAGCGCTATATAAAATCTGACCATTTATCATTTTACCATATAGTCTGGATTTAGTTCTCGTGGTACTCGAACATCTGGTACTTGATGTGAAATGTTTGAGAACCATGGCTCTATTTTGTGGTTTATTGCTCTACATATGAGCTTATATATAAGGCCTTTATACAGTGGGGCCATAATGTCCAGTACTGGGAGGTAATGATACTTTGACCCAGTGTGGGGGATAGTGTCCAAATATTGTCTTGTACACTGCAAAAAAGTATTTACATGAGTTTTGGCTTTAATTCAGAAAATTGATCGTATTATTTTGAATAGTTTTGGTCTAGGGCAGTTTTTGTTTCAGTTTTATATCCTGCAGTTTAGCAAGTGGAGGTACAAAAACAAACACTACTTTATTATCTATTAAGTACAACTCTTTAGCCTTACTATCTTGTAATTACATGCAGAATTACATCTACAATAACATGATTTTATTGTATGTAGATTTGTAGTTAATTATCTAAATCCAACCTAAAGCTATACACAAAATGAACTTTTCTGCTTACCTATTTTTTCCAACCAATAACAAAAACTAACACTCAAACTTTTTCACTTGAATGATCTGAAGGTTTTTGTGAGAAGGGCTTTTTACGGTTCATTACGATCCATTTCCAAATGCGAATAAAATATAGCTTTCAACTTACGCACATTTTCTCAATATTGCTCCAAATTGCACCTCGAAACTACTTCTCAGATCTACTTTTTTTTCCCAAATCTGTTCACAATCCTCAGGAAATGTTCTGGCGTATGAATATTTTCTTGGACTCTCCAGCAGAAAGCTTTTATCTGCTCGGGGCTGTATCAATACGCAGTGACTTTTATTAATTTCAGTGCTCCGGAGGCATTGATCCGAGCGTCTCCGTTGCCGTGATCTCATTTCAGACTGTAATGTGAAACTAAAGGGTCAATAAGAGGCGTCGTCTTCCATGTCCATATTTGGTCGCTGGCTCGATAGAGTCGGGGGGACTGGAAGTATGTGTCTCTGTAATAGCCTTCTCCTGTTACGTTTATTATAAGACATACACTTGCTACACTTTTGGATGGGTTTAGATAACAACCGCAATTTTCTGAAGGTTGAGTGATTTTTACAGTGTTTATACATCTGAAAACGACATTTGCGTTGTCGAGGCATTAAAGCTATCCTGTGTAACTTTTCTGGTCTAGAGCACACCACCGGCTTGTTATTGCTTTACCTGAAATGGTCCACAGTATTGCTTTGAAATGATCTATCGCAGCAAGAGACGGCAACAGGTCAACTTACATGACGGGTCTGTGGAGAGGTGACCCTGCTCACTATAGAATGTATGGAAAATGGTCACATTTTTATATAGCGCTTTTCCATCTTCAAGGCGCTCGAAGTACTTTACGTCAAGGAACCACTCACACATTCATACACCACTACACGCAAACACTGGGGGCGAGGTGGGTTAAGTGTTAACAGCATTCATCTGTGGGAGCTGGAATCGTACCGCCAATCTGTGGGTCGGTGGATCTGACCGCTCAACCAATGACATTTACATCGAGAGCGGGATTCAAACTGCCAACCTTAGGATCAGTGGACGAACACTCTACCAACTGAGCTACTGTGTTTTTCAAGGTATTTCTGAGCAATAAAAAACACGCGTAATGTAATTGAATAACTGCATGTCTGTTGTGTCCTTGGGCAAGACACTTAACCCCTCCCCAGTGTTACCATGCCTTTGCGAGGTGTTGCTGGGTTCAGTTTTTTCTGCATGGCAAAGCAATAACATTTCCATGGAAGCGGACCCCCCCTTTGGAAAAGTTACATAATTTACCTTTATATTAAAAAGTTAAACCATAATGTAAAGGCCAGAAAAGAACTCATAATTGTAATTGGCAATAGTGGCACATTAATTAAAGAAAAAGTGCTGCAAAATCACATTCTACCCATTAAAAGTTTGTTTAATTTTTGGCTTTTGATACGCTCTTTTTGCAGCCTTCAACAACTTTATTCTGTATGCTTGATATTCCAGTGTGGCATATTTCCAAACCATAACTTCTGATATCAGTGTATTGGTACGATGGTGTTTTTTAAGAACGTTGTGGCGTGAGCCGTCAAAGTCCACGCAGAAAGATTCTTCGGACACTGAACCCAACGACACCTCGCTAAGGGGCAGGATTGCTAACAACTGCGCCACCATCAGAACTGACCAGGAACAAGCCTAGAGTAAAAAGAATGAAAGCTTGTGATTGGGGAGCACCATAAGTCTGAGTTCAGCTAATTGCGTTTTGATTACATTTTACACACGGGCTTACATCAACACGTTCTATACTTATTTCTGCAGTATTTTGTGCATTATCTAAAGGTCTCCTCATAAAAAAATATCTCGGAAGATTACTGCGTATCCCGCTTTGGGCTCCATTGTCATTTATCAAAGCTGACACGTTTGGCGTTTTAGAACACGTCTCCGGCAGTCCGCCCGTAAACTTTCATTTCCGTGTTCAAAGTGGGTTTTATACAACTTTGTCCATGACGTGCCGTACTTTTTGTCTCCCGAACACAAGCAAAGGTTAAAGGCGAGGAGAAAATTGCACATTGCCGATGAAAAAGATAGAGTCCAGGGGGAGGAGGCATTCATATCACTGAGACAACACAGTATCATGTCAGGCAGAGATTTCAGCAAGTACAAAAAAGTATTATACAAAAAGTACTACATAAGCACAACTTTGGCATGTTGGTGCTGCTGCTTATTGTACATTGCTACAGTTTACAATACAAATTATAATCCTCTATTTCTACTTCAACTACCGCAGACTACTACTACTACTACTACTACTACTACTACTACTACTACTACTGCCCAGTGGTGGAAGAAGTACTCAGTTTTGTTACTTACTTAAATAAAAGTACAGATAGCCAAGCAAAAAAAAAAATTAAAAGTATCACACAAACAAAACGGTAAGTTTTTAAGTAAAAGTATGAAATACTTAAAGAGTAAAAAGTAAAACTTCAAATGTATCGATTTTGATAAAGATTTGTGCTGATTGTGTGATTTTTCTAGCTGTTTTTATTTGTATATTCTAGTTTGCTCAAACTACAAATGTGTTAAAGATAAAGCCCTCAGCCTTATCAACAGGTTTCAAACAATAATAAAAAATACTTTTACTTGTCAGTCCTGTTCAGAAATTTTGTAGATGTATAAAGCTACATTCTCTCAAATGTAGTGAAGTAAAAGTATCCTCTTTAAAACTTTCTTAAGTAAAGTACACATATGCAACATTTTTAATCAAGTACAGTACTTTTACTTCATTACGTTCCACCACTGCTACTACCACAACTGCAATTACGTACACTAGTATTTTAGTACTTTTATTTCTATAGTAATAGTTTATATAGTCAAGTAATCTACTTGAGTAAGTAACAAGTTCTTACCACAACTACTACCTGTACTAAACTACTGCTCTACCGTTTTTGCTGTTAAGATCCAAAAATATGGAAAGGCATTTTAAATGTACTCTTTATGCATTACCTAAAATTCAGGATACCACAGTAAACTACTTCAATCCGTAGGTCTATCTGGCTTCACACAATACAATGTAATATGGTTCATTTGGAGAAAGCATTGCTATCTCCTCTTATTTTCTACCTCTTTCTTATCTTGACTCAACAGTAGCATATCAGCCGTGAGAACTCTTCCAGTACACGAGCCTGTGATGGCTCTGTAGCGAGGTGCCCTTTGTTCACTGATAGTGCTTATAATGAGCTAAAAAGGGGGAAAACATTGGATTAATAATACATGGGTCATTTGTAAATCAATGAGGGGGCATCCGGCCAATGAATAGGCTGCAGGATTTATTCTGATTACAGCTCGGCAATAAAGGCCCATTAACAACGTGAATGGGACAGCTAGTAATTAAGCAGAGCGCCTTAAAACAAAGGGAAAAGTACCAGTGCACGGCGCCCGCATGGTAATGGGGGCATCGTATTTTACCTGTACCGGAGAAAGCCATACAGGACTGCTGGAGAATGTGCAAAGGTCATCCATCTTGTGATAATATTAGGGCCGCACTGCAGGGGAATGCTGAGAAGAAAGAACTGCATTGTGGGTAAAAGAGCATGTGAGGAGTTAAAGGTGTGGCAAAATGGTGCAACGATGAGCAGTTGGACTACACGGGGGGGAGTTTGGTAGGCTAAAAAGATGGAGGGTACACTACACGCTTGTCCCCATGGAGATGTGATTCCTTTGCCTGGAATGTTCCTCAGTATGGCATTAAACATATCTGTATCCGCAGAGGCAAGCAAATTATACCACCAAGTCCAGTTATAGATCAGATCCGTGAAGAGACCAGTCAAAATGCACATATTTCAAAGTATATTTGAGCGATAAAAACGCAAATACAGGATTTAAGAATAAATTTAAAGCTACACTGTGGAACATTTTAGATAAAGCAGTAACTTCTCCCTGGAGACCCATGGCAGACACCCCACCACATAATGGGTCAAATTCAAAGAGGGAAGAAAAAAAGTACCCTAAAACTTAACTTGCAATAGCTGAAATCAAATTGCAAAAGTGGTATCGTAAAATATTATATTTTTCACTACATTCACATTTTGCCAATGTTTAAGACAATTCTCCAAACAGAATTTAGATACATTTTTGAGTAAAACAGAGTGAATATATGAGTTACACTGTGGTGCAGATATATAATCCCAAGAATCTTATCAGCAGAGACAGAATGAGTAATTGCTTCAAAACTGCTCATGTAAAGCCACAAATAATAAACGTAGCTCACTTTGGATTTGTTAAGTTATTATTTAAAAATGTTACTGTTTCCTTTTTAGCTATTTCATTTCAATTATGCTCAGAAATGTAGGCGGCAGCTATATTTTGACAGTAATAATCTAGTCGGCTTTTGGTCTGAAATCCTTATAAACTGGAAAGAATGTCTGTAATAGAAAACACACATACGGTGTAAAAATAAACATAAGCTTAATGTTTTGCCTGTAGTGTTTATATTAACTACACACACCTTTGTGATAAACCAAATGATATTTCAATTAGTACTAGTACAAACGGCTGTTTAAAGGTCCTACATTACTCAAAACTGACTCTTGTGAGCTTTGAACCATGTTATAATGTTACCTACTTAAAAACATACCTGGAGTCGTGTTTTGTTTCATTCACACATGTTTAAGTAACCCTTTATTATTAGTCTGTCTATCTCTCCAAAGTTCAAAATGCTCCGTTCCACCTTATGATGTCATGAAGCGGTAATTTTCATGATAACAGCTACAATTTTTTGGTCAGTAGAGATGGGCAATTCCAGGGTTGAAATGATCCAAACGATTCTAGTGACGGTGTATGGAGTTTAAAACACAGTGGAGCACTTCCTGTATAACCACATGACATCACAAGGTGGAACAACAAGGTGTTTTCAGTTTGCGAGAAGAACTCAGCCTAAATATGCAGGGTTTGTGTGTTAAACATGTGTGAATGAAACAAAACACAACTCTAGATATGTTTGTATTACGGAAACAACATTATAACATACATCAGAAAATAGCGTAATACGGACCCTTTAAAGCCTTAGCCACAGTCTGTTCTAACAAAACTCCGCCATGCCATCAATTCACATCTGCACTAGTCCCTTTAATAACTGCATTTTCATTCGTGGACACATTCAGAATAAACTCCCCTTTAAAAGCTGCTCCATTTCAGCCTCTAGAACATCTGCAGAGCTCTGATTAAATAGGCCAAAACAAATGTGCAACAGGGTGTGGAGGGAGGGCCATGAAAAATGCTTCTAGGGTTGGCACATTGTGTTAAGCCACCATTTAAAGCCTTGTCGATACGTGCAGCGGACTATTGATCACGGCATCTTCCCCAAGGCCCGAGCGCCGGAGTATTGATAGATTATGTAGATTCAGTTGTGCGTGTTTGGATGAGCTGTCGGCATCGTGATATAGGAGCATGACAACGTTTTCATCTATAGGAGGAGACTGGAGCGGCTATGGGGATTTTAAATGGGTTTTTGGAGCGTAAATGTACAAGGGAGGTTTTGACCAAGTGTGGGTCGTATAGAGATTGGCTCAATGTAAGAAATGTACTTGGATCTTGTGTGAACTGTATAAAAAAGGTAAATATTAACTAGACTGACACTGCACCTGCTGCTTAAAGGTGTACTATGCAACTTTTCTGATGCGTGGTTCGCCTCTTGCTTGTTTCCATGGAGATGTTATTGTTTTTCCTCGAATGTTCCTCAGTATTAATCACATCTCCAAGCAAGTGATGCCACCAGACCAGGTTACAGGGTAGATTTGTGGAGAGGCGAGTACATGTACATGTTGTTACACATTGGGTATATTTGCATAGATAGAATAAGTTATCCCAATAATCAGATCAGATTTTTGATGCGTTTACAAGCCCAAACTAAATCTGATCACCAAAAACACCAGGTGACATGTTTAGAATAACGGTTTTATTTGGAAGATAATATACAATGAACTTTAAAATAACTCTTTCGATCTCAGTTTTTGTCTTTGTTCGGCCTTTTTACATAATTTCCCTTGTCAAAACCTGCACAGGTGTGAACAATCAGAACGAAATCAGATTACTCCCATCAGATGTAACCACATGACATTTCAATAATCTGATAACTCCAGAAATCAGATAACGATCCGATTTTTGGCGCGCATGTAAACAGAGACACTGTGTTACATCGTACTTAATGAGGTATAATGTGTGAAGGGTAGTGTAAAATAAAAGTGTGATTTGCATATTTCTGTTATCTCCTAAGTTTAAAATATACTAAAGTACAAAACTAGAAAAACAACCAGAACATTCCCGACAGTCCTCGGTGTGCGTGGAGAAGTGCAGGTGTTGATGCTTCTAACAGGATTAGGGGCTCAAGTAAATTGCACTGTCACTTGTGTGATGGGTACTGAGGCGGTCCCGCTGCACGGCTGACTTAAACACACATGACAAGGTGTTGCTATGGCGACCTGAGCCGGGAGCCCGCTGCAACCAATCCGACGACGCTTTATGCAAACACACAAAGATGACTGTACGTATACAGTGCCCTGGTCCAAAACACCTTTGGCAGAGCTCAGGCTAACCATCTGAGCAACAGGCATGCTAATTAAGTCAAACGAGGCGGTGGGAGAATCTTTTATTAATGAAGCAGCACTGATAATGTACTGGTGTTTCATCCACCTGAGGCAGATACCTGAAATTACACTGATATAATGATCCATATCTCTATATTTAATGATTACAGTGGGTTCTGTATTCAAAATAAAGAGCTTGTTAATTACATTTGAGATATTACCCTTATCATCAGTTGCATGTTTTTTTGTTTTTTTATATATATATTTATATATATATTTTAGTCAGTCTTATAATGTACTGTATTATATGTAACTTTTTAATTACTGTACAATACTTTCAAATTCAAATATCAAATATGAACTGGTCTTTATCATAAACTTTATATATATAAATGGACATAGCTAACCTGCTAGCCACTGCGTTCCAAATAGGAAGTGAGCATGAGTGCGCTTCTGGCTCCTTCGACGGCAATTCACTTTCTATTGAAAAACTGTTGCCCCTCTCTCCATAACTGCTGCTGTCAGGCTCATCATTAGCTCTTAAAGAAAAACTGTTGCCCCTCTCTCCATAACTGCTGCTGTCAGGCTCATCATTTAGCTCTTAAAATGTTCATATTAATCTATGCTACATGATTGTGGTGTCTTTATTTGGCTATTTTGTCCATAAATCAACATATGAACATTAATAACAGACCAGTGAGGCACCTTCTTTCCTTGAGGTTGCTCCCACTAGCGTTAGCAGCAGGTTTGATTGGCATTGTTGCTAAGCGCCTGCTCCCTGCTAAACCAGTGGTGCAGGTGGGAAGGGACATTACCTTCAACAGCCTCGCTCCGGATTGGCTCTTTGGTTGCTATGATACTCACAGTCAGAAATCCAAATAAGGAACTTGGCTCCAAATTCGCCCCTATTACTCTCAAATTTTGTTTTGGTACAAAGTGTAGCTTCTAGATTAGGATTGTTAACCTTTTTCGTCAATACATCAAGATTTCTTTACTACTTGAAGTCATACTAACTTGTCAGTGAAGTGTCAAATAACTTGTTTAAGAGACGTAATGAGACTTATGCACAATGCAAAACCAAACCAAAAAAGCCCTATCTTACTATTTACCAGAAAATGCCTTGGTGACTGTATTTTTCTGCATCTAATTTTAAACAAGTGTTGTATAGCCTGTAGCACATTACTAACTACATATAAAGTGCTATTAATATCCATTTGGTTAATATGACCCCTTTAGCTCTGCTGCATCTGGTTTTCTACCCAGTTCTAGCTCGAGCGTTCTTCCCTGTAAATCTCTTGTGTTCACTTGGGACGACAACATGCTTAAAAAGGGCCACTGTGCTAATAGATTATAGTGTATTTTTGCTTTTTTTCTCAAAGTCTAATTATTACAGACTACACTATTTGCATACTTTGTTTGAGCATTCAGGATCGTCTAGAGACCCGAGCCACCCGGAGGAAATTAAATAAAACTTTGGTGATTAATATTTTGGATGGTGAATAGAACAGAATAAGTAGGTAAGGAGAGCAAGGCGGATTTTATAAGTTGAATTATTCTGTAGCAACTGCTTTAAAGTCCAACGAACAGAAGCAAGAAACTGGGGACTAAATGTTAAAATTACCATATTGATGGATGTTATAAAAAAGCAGCTTCATCTTTTTCATCTGAATTTCAATGGTGCATAATCATAATGGTCATTTTGCAGTGGCTATTTCCATACTTCCTGGATTATTCAATTGTTGGGTCATTTCACCAACAAAGAAAAATTAAGGTGGAAACTGCTTTTTTTTGTGGGTCATTGATAACCACATGCTGGAGTCCGCGCAAGGAGGAAGCAGGGGAGGTATAATGTGCGTCATGATTTTCAAGGCGCTGAACCGGATTTGGACTTTCTTGAAAAATAGAACAAATTTAAACTATTTCAGCTCTATTCCTCACTTTTCTAATGTCTTCCTCATATCTTAATTATTCACAGCAATGAATTTATAAGCAGAACCGGTTTGAGCCTGGATTTAAACATTGTCAAAGTTGAGACAGGCCTCTACTTTGTCCATGTTTAAATCCAGGCTCCAAACGGTTCTGTTTAGCTGTGCACAGGGGTGTAGCACCATATTCTGGGCCCTGGGTATAAATCATCATGGTGGGCCCGCACTTTATGTTGTCTACTGAAAAATGCTCATTACAGACTTTGTGAGGGGCCCCTCTCTGCACTGGACCCTGGGTAAACAGTACTCTTTACCTCCCCAGTCCGATGCCCCTGGCTGTGCATATGTCTGAAAAGTTTTTATTCTGCGCTCTTCTCTTTTAATGTTAATTTTATGATGATTATTTATGTTTTGATTTGTTTGTATTGTGATTTTACTGTCTATTTAGTTATTCTGTAAAGCACTTTGAGTTACTTTTTGTACAAATTGTGCTATACAAATAAGCTTGCCTTGCCTTGCCACTTTGTTTACCTTTCAGTCCCTAGACACAAGTTTTGTCATTTTGTAATGCTAACAACAACTAGCGTGCTAACAGCGCACAGCATTACTTCCTGGTTTGCGGAGGACAAATTCGCTTTTTTATTTTGATGCAAACAGGCACAGTGGTCTCATTGTGACCGTGAGAGCTCCTTTTACTCACCCTGTTTAGTGCAGTCCCTGTTTTGTTTGATCCGGTTCTGGTATTTTTAGCCCACAGTTTAGATGGTTCCAATTTACAGGGTCTTAATCAAGGATGAAAGTTAAAGATGGCCATTTAGTTTCTTAAAAAAAATACTTTGTTGTATGATTAAGTAATATTACAATTCCATTAAACCAGATTTCTCAAGAAAATGGAGGCAAAATGTTAGTTGAACATTTTCAAATAGGGTCAAAGTTCAACTAGTTGGAAGAAGTCATTAGTTAACTACTTTAATTTATATCTCCAAAGCTCACAATACTCTGTTCCACCTTGTGATGTCATAAAGTGGTAGTTTTTAACTACCTTTAACCTTTAATTCAGTAGAGACTGGCAATTATAGGGCTGAAATTATCCAAATAATTCTAGAGAAACAAAAAGGAGCACTTCCTGTATTACCACATGACATCACAAGGTGGACTGTTTTTAGTTTGAGAGAAGAACTCAGCCTAAATATGCAGGATTTATGTGTTAAACATGTATGAATTGAACAAAACACGACTCCAGGTATGTTTTTGAGGAGGTAGCAGCATTATAACATAGATCAGAAAATAGTGTAATATGAGCCCTTTAAAGATTCACTGAACTATAAAACCCACTGTGTTCTCATCATCACAAAATACAGCCCCTTTTATTTTTGCTTTTGCTTGTTTGGTGATTTGGTGATGTGCATTTATTTATTACTATAAAAAATTGTGTTTTTATGACTATAAAAAACTGCAGACATGTTTGGATCAAGCTTTTGTGATTATAAAAGATATGCGGATAACAGCTAATTAGAGGTTCATTTGCAGCTGATGAAAATAGCCTCTGGATCATGGTATGTTAATTTCTTGTTAATAAGGACAGTTAAGGGGGTATTTATTTACAATTTTGCAGTCTCTTCTTACATACAATATTTCTCATTAGTACTAGGTTAAATTTTTGTATTTGTATTGATGGCTTAATAACACTGAAACACTGAATGCATGTATACTGCATAAATTTGAATCCATGACTTGTCTATTGTATAACACAAGCACCTTAATTGGGCTCTTGGGAATGGTTATTTTTCTCTTTATGCCTTTGCTTATGTAATGATAGTCTAGCACTGTCAATTGGGCTGGCTTATTTTAAGAAACGAAAAAGTACTTCAGTCTAATTTATTCATTTCCATCGCCTTGTACAAGTGAGAGTAAGTCTACCTCTCCATGCTGGGAAAACTGTGCTGTGACACATCGAATTGGTTTGAGCTTGGGGTAAAAATAAGGTGTAATTGGAGCCATGGTGGACCAGTTTGTATTGGGAAAATATATGTTTTTGTCTCTTAACATACACAAAAGATTAAAAGGGAGAATTGAAGTGAAGCACTATGGAAATAACATAAAGGAATCTGTTGATATGGTGGGGGGAATATTTGTACTTCCACAGATTGAGCCTCTACTCCAGAACTAAAACATCAAGCAGTTGTTCCCACATGGTTCTCATTCAAAAGCGTCCCTGATTGGTTAAAAATCCCTGACCCTGACAGGAGCATCCTAATGGTTCTCATGCCTTTCAAGTATAAGTAATATTAGTTATTTTCCCTTTTTCACTGATAGCTGTTTTACACTGTATGGAGATTTCCTGGACTAGAAGAAATAACAACTACAACAACTAATATCAACTACAGGTAGGGCCGGCCGATATGACATAAAATAAAATAAAAAAAATATATTTATATACTTTTCCCTCATATTGATCTATCATAATTTTAAGTTTGATTTGATTTTGACTTATTATAAATATAGCAATATGAATTTCCTGAACATAAACAAGACAGACAGAATAATTGAATTTAAAACAACAAAAGTAAAACAAGTAAAATTTCTTCCTCCAAACCACATGTTTTTACTCACACTGGATTGGTTGTTGGCCTCTCGATTAAAAAGACCCAAGCTGATCATTGACATTTAGAGATGACAGAATCTCGATCGCCAATAACTTTAACTTGATTAAAGCACTTTTTCTTCAACATGTTTTTGACTTGGCTAAGAGTTTGTGTGGCCCCAAGGCAGTATTATGGTGTACACCGTTTACCAAAACATTCATACTATTACCAAATGTTATTAATACTTTGCGCTTATTGGTAAAGACCTGGTTATCTAATATCTTCCATCTATTGTGCTTCATCATTCTGGGAAAATCTGCTGCACCACAATAACACTTGGTTTCTTTTCCCTTTCAGCTTGGGATAAAAATAAGTTTGAATCGGAGCCAGGGGAGGTCAGTATGGATTATGGCGTGTGCTCTGCCCTGTGGAAAAAGAGTTGTTTGTTGTGCGTCCCAATGTCAGATCAAGAATCAGGAGGGAAAGTGCCTCTCTCAGCAGGTCTAGACTTCCTGTCAATGATAATCTGATGGAGCATCGGATGGAACGCAGCCAAAGTCGAACAGACAGGCAGAGGATGTACGGATGCCAGCTTGTACCCAGGCTTTGGAACACTCCAGGTCAATAAAAAAGGAGCGGAAGCCGATTGTTTCCAAGGATTTTTAAATAAAGTTGAATAATTAAACTTGCACAGGCGATGGTGTGTGAAATTACACATAAGCCAGACATTGTGGGGGGTATGTCTTTTGACTGTGATGCAAGATGATTTGATTTTGACATTATCAGGAATGGGCCATGGACATTATAGTATTATTTGAGATGACAGTTAATATAGCAGTCATGTTTTAGTGGGTTCTTTGTCATTATAAGTGTGCTTGTTCAATTAAGGACAAGACTGTATTTGACAGCCAACTATCCTGACGATGTAAGTAATTAAAATACATGGTAAAAACAGTATACCTTATAAGATCTTAAGTAAGATGTAGTCTTTAATAATATTTCAACTAAACCAATCTGATTTGCCAGATTGATTAAAAATGCACTATGTAACTTTTCTGGTGAGGGTCCACCATCTGCTTATCTGCTTTACCAGGAATTTTCCACACTATGGCATTAAACAGATCTATCTCCATGGAGCCTGTGACGGCAACAGGCCGATCCCAGTAAGAATAAATGTTTTTAGCAATAAAAACACTGTAATTTATACGATAGATATAAGCAATAACATCTCCATGGAGACAAGCAGTTGCACAGTGCACCTTTAAACACAATAACGTTGTCATCAAGAAGAGCCTTTATCAAACATTATTAAATCTAGTGATAACTCCAAGACATATCTAACACGAAAAGGAGCCTAGCAGACATGGAGGTCACACCTGCGTCTGTGAGGACGGCATGTTCTAATCCAGATGGTGAAATCTCATGAAGGTACATGGAGCGCGGAGAGGCCCAATTACCAGAGCTGCCGCGTAAATCTTGTGCACAAATATGCTTTTAGAGCCACGGCTGAGATCGCTTTGTGTGGTTTTAGAATGAGCACAAACAACACCTGGAAGCTTAAACCTCTGCTGTTCCAAGTGCACACAAGCTAATGTTGTCTCTTTGCTTTATTATAATATGCCCTCTAGCATTTCCACATATGGTTTACTATAGCTGCCATGCATAAAAAAGATTGTGTGAAGTAGGTGCATATGAGGCGGGCATTCATGCAAGGAAATATATTAGTTTTGATGTGAAATACCATCTGGATTTAAGAATTAGGAAGGAAAGATAAAACAGGCACAATATTACTCCCGGCAAAAGAACGGGCTCTATAATTTATTATTCGGGCTTGGTCTTGGTTCAGCATCTGTGATCAACAATAAAAGTTCCAATTTAAATTATAGGAAGTTTCTAGTTTAATGGTGAGAGCATTTACCCCTTACTTTGAATAATGTCTAAATTGGCAATAGCAGAGAAAATAAAAAAGCCCTAAGGTAGTACCCTGTGGAACACCTTTTAAAAAAAAAATGAATACACATTATAAGCAAAGGTGAAAAAGCAATCTGTTAACCACAAAGTGATACCGTACAACAACCTGTCTATTTTATTAGACAAGACAGATCTTTTATTTAGTATTTATTTTCTGTGCCAAGTCACTTAGCCTTGCCCTACACACGTTTTCTTCCACATTACAGTTCACTCCGCCCTTACACTTTATCTACTGCATAATCTCTTCATTACTTAAAGCTAAAGTCATTGAATTCATTATGCTGTGAACACCCATTGCTCAATTGAATTAACACAGTTTCGCACCTGCTTAAAGATCATCTCCCACATTTGTCCTTATAACTTATGGAGAATTACATAACCATAATTGTGCCAAAGCAAATGCAGTAATTGATAAAGGTGACACTAGCCATTTGTTTTGTTTGATTTAGTCACTTAAACGACCGTAGCTGTGTTACAGTACAGGTAAGTTGCCGACTAGCGTGTCCTTCGCTAATGCTAATTTATGATTGATTGATGTATTAAGTCGAAATCAATACATGAGCTTAGATGAAGCAAAAATCACACTACGTTTTAATAATAATGTATAGCCATCATAGTCAGATATAACATTGCTGGGGTAAAATGCAGTTATACAAAAGCAGCTGATTATGTCATGTCCAAGGCCAATTTTATATTTTGAAGGTCTGTGATTTATAAAGCCTTTTTTTTGTTTGTTTTTGATGCAGAGATAAAACTTTCAATACATTTGAAATAAAATACAGCGTTTCAACTGTTTGGACCTACATACGTTTAATGCCATACTGTGGAACACTCCAGGCAAACCAATCACATCTCGATGAAGACAAGGTGACAGACCCTCCACCAGGAAAGTTACATAGTGCGCCTTTTTCCTTAATTATTTTCATTTTTACAACACACTACTAGGAAAGTACTAGGAAAGTGTTTTCCTGAACTCGAAGAAAAAGTCAGGTGCATAGGTCTTCAATTGGAATAACTTTGAATCTTCATTCATTATTCAAAAGTTTTTCGCAGGTAGTTTATTACAAATCATTAAGACAAAATTGAGAACAATGGATTTTTCCCCCGAAGGATTAGCTGGTCAGACAGAGTTCAGAAGCCTTCTAACTGCTCAGTAACATTAGCGTCATTGGTGATGGCAGGCAGCATTATGACAAGCAGCCTAACTATCTCAGACAGCACATACAATATCTCCTTTCGCTTTTGATGAGTATTGAAATTCGCCCGACCCTTGACGACCGATCCTTTTTGTGTGCTGTAATTGTGCATTTCCTCAGGTGGCACTTTTAATTGTGGACCCAGAACGAAACTCTGTAGAGGCGACACAAGCCGGATCATTTTCTAGTCATTAATTATGATGTGTTGCTCGAGGCCCAAGTCTGGTGTGTTTTGGCAATAACCAGCGCTGCTAACTTTTGGATTGAGTGAGTCAGCCCAAATCAGATCACATTTACTATGAAGAGCCAGGTTATAAGAGGTGTGCAATTTTGGATGAGAAGTGAGCTGATCAGCCTGAGAATGAACTAAAAGATCACTGTCTCAGCATGTAATGTATTTAGAATAGTGTGTTTTATGTGTGTAAATTATGTTATGTATTGCTTCATATGGTTTTATGTTGTTTTTTGATCAATAATTACCAAGTCTGAGAGAAATGTAAGCAGTTTAAACAGATTTACCTAGCCCATTCAGTATGAAAAAAATTACATAACCTGATCCGTCTAACCCTTACCCTTACTACCATATTACATCTTCAAGTAGCCTACTGTAAAATCATATATCTAAATTATACAATCTAAGATATTTGTCATACTATCCACTGACAGTAATAAAGAAATAATTTGACTGAATTCTGCAGCTGTTGTCTAGAGTTTGGCTAATGATGTTAGCCTGTATAAACAATGTTGAAATTGCGATCGACCTGCAATCGATTAATTCACCTACAAACAGCATTAAGAATATTAATAAAGACTTTGTGGGTATATTAGTATTTGGAGTCCTGATCTGTATATCTTTACCAGTGCAAGGTGTGCCCATGTCTTTATATTAACATGCTAACAGTGCTACGCTATTGGAATGCTTGGATTGTATAGTTCACATCTTTCACACCTTTGCCATTGTCACTAACAGGGATTAAAATCTAATAAAACATGTTTCTCCTAGGAGGCAATGATTTCCCGGGTTTGGATTGGCTGTTTTCTCCAAATGTTTCTCCTCATTTGCAAAAGTTTAGCTTCTTTGACCTTCCCTGGTCAGAATGCGTTCCCAGGACACACTGAAGCGTACCAGTGTGCATTACAAATAAAGGACATTGCCACCTTTCTGTATACCCAGGGACACAACTAGTAAGGCATTGGTTAACACTGGCTAATCCCCCAAACCCCCAATCAAAAGCAGCCCTGACCTGCCCTCCTGCCATTTGGCTCTCCTGGTGGACACATTAATGACAAGGTGATCGGGCAGAGACAGGGCTGGCCTTTCCTCTATAAATGACCTTTTTAAAAAGTTTGGCAACACTGCTTAGGGCCGTCACTTGGACCAGTCGCAAACTTACGGGAGTGAGAAAGAACACAGCTTTTAAAGGATATTATGCAACTCTTAATAATAATACTGGCCTTGGACATGTGTGTGGCCATGGAGACGACGGCAGTGATGAAACATGTTTTAGAGAATAAATCACTATTGCACCAGCCTGAAGGAATCTATATGTAGATTTTTTTTGTTTCACAGTGGATCACATTTTCTTTCACATTTAGATCATGGCATTGAGAGATGATGGGGAGTTGTGCACATGCCTGGTCTCAAATGGAATATATTCTAATATCCAAGACGTTCATGCAAGGGTGAACTCAGGATTCCAGCTGTGTGCACCAGCTAATGCCTCACTCAGACTGCACCCAGAGCAACTGTGACTGCTGTGTTGGACCGTTATTCTTGCGGCGTGCAGCTCTCATGAGAGCCACAGGTTTTGAAAAGCTGCACTTGCGAGACCATGTGTTCACACGGTAACTAACTATTTCAGTTCCCCTTGAAAATAGACTCTAGGGCTGTAGTCGACTAAAGAACTAACTTTGTATAGGGCTGCCATGGTAAGTGCAATATTGCAATACCGTGGCTTGATAAATAACACCGCACAATAATCTAATAATCTTCCATTTCAGATATACCTTAAACAGACTTACCCTTTCGGATATGTACCTGGGTGGACGCATTGATCAGTCTCCTATATGCAACATATCACCGCCCGCTCACGGCCCCAAGTGCGATGATGAGCCCAGACAGCACGTCGTGGTACCAGGCCCTGACCTTTACGAGTTTGGACCTCAATCTACTGACGATTAGCCAAGTCCAACATGTAAATGCCTTGAGAGAAAGGGCAGCAGAATCAATTTAAGTTTAGATATAGCGGCAGAGATGCGTTAAGACAGAACCGAAAACAATTATACACTTTAAAAAGACTGAGACAGCAACAGCGAGATTTGACCTTTTTGGAAATGGTAAATACAGCTATGCTCTTTTGCAGTATATTAATTCTCCATTTTCTAGACTTTGGACTATTTGATGCTATGGAGTTACATAAACTAGTTTTGTCATTAGCTGAAGTCTGTGAAAGTGTTTCCTATCTTTCTCTCCAGAATGATTAAGTGCTGCTACAAAGTTTACTTATTGCCTGAATCTGGTGTGAAGGGCATCGACTAAGTCTCTCCATCCCTGTCTGTTCTTTGCCTTGTTCTGGATAAGGCCCAAAGTGAAGTTTTCTTTGGTTATCTCTGCTTCCACTGTCCTTCTCTGGGTGGTCTTGGGGCATCCCCTCTTCCGCCTGCCTTCAGGAGTCCAGAAATTGGCTGTTTTTGTAATAATATTGCCAGTGCAAGTTTGCAAATTATTTATGTATTGAGCCCTGAACTCCAAATATCTCATGGTATTATATCTCATTGACCACAGATATAGGCATATTACAAATGACCACTTTGCTCACTGAAACTTGTGCTTAGAAACTCATTGGTGTGAAGAATTGGGATTTAGGAATGCATAAGAAATGTTATGTTTGTCAAGTTTTTAAGACTGTAAAAACTGAGTAATGCCTTCATAAGCATCATTGCTATATAAAGCTTACACAGTAGTTTTTCATTGCGTGCTTGGGCTAATGCCTTGGCAAAGGTCTGCACTCCCTGTACAGCACTCAAGACCTCACAGAACATTCCACAGCAATGCTTATTTTAATGTGTAAGTTAAGTCATTTGTCTTGCCATAAATTACCTTCAGATGCCATACATATTCATGGACCCTTGTCTAATTCCGAAGCATGCTCTAACTCCTGCAAACCATGGCATGTGTTCCACTCAATGGCCCCATACTTTTTAAACCAATTAGCTGTCCCTTCCTCCCAAGACATCAGCTTTGACAAGTCGCCAATGCAATTTCCATAACAGAGCGATTGGCACCCTCAAGGCCATTCCCGCAGCATACAGAGGAGAAGCTTGCCGTGCATCGTGCTCCCAAAAAGTCAGTAAAACAACACACCAATTTCTCTCAAACTTATTTTAAATTTTTATCATCTCATCCGTAGTATATATATATATATAACTCTATGTACATAAATCCACCAATGTGTGCTTTCTCAAGGACAATTACTAGTTTTTCCTCGCACCAGCCTTCGAGAGCAGCGTGACCCCATATTACAGCAACGCAGTGAATCAGCTTTATTGGATTACTTGACAACCTTGACCCCAGCTGTCTGAGGAGGATGTGGTAGGGGAGGGGGAAGGCGTTCTCCACGTGGGAATGCAGCCCCCGCTAACAGCTTTAGCCTAACGCAGGGTGCTAACCGTAATGTACCATAACCCTTGGACTTCATAAGGGTTGTTTATGTTGACCTCTGATAGCGCTAATGCAAAGCTGTGATGGTGAGAAAAAACATCTTACAAGGCGTAGAATTATAATGATCACCAAGGATTATATTTTTACATGGGAGTAGTGGGTCCTGTTGGATTCATTAAATGAGATGTATTGATATTTTGTGAGTGTATTAAACCTTTATAAACATTAAAAACAACTTCCTTGTAATGATCTCTCGTGTTTTATGTACAGTTTAGAACCGCTGACAAATTTTCTTTTCCCAAAAAAACGTATTTATTTCTGAAAATATATAGTGTACAAAGTGTCAAGACTGTTCCACTGCCACATAAACATCATTTGGAGTTTTGTGATGGGAGTTGTATTAAGTTAAACCTTATTTGCCTTAGGCATGAAGTGCATAAGGTGGTTTAACAACAAATAGAATGCAGCAGGGATCAGTGCAGTTGACATCAACCAGGTAAAATCCATAAAAAATATATACAACTGTGATAAAAGGTGCAACAGTAGCCTTGATCTTAAACCGTGTTCTTGGGGTAAAAAGGTTTGACGATGATGATGTAATCCAGTGCGAAACTGTTATTCTGGTGGTGAGTCACAGATGATTCTGTCTCATATAAAATATCTCTGGATTTCAAAAGTGATAAATTATAAGAATAATGTTCTTTCTTGGACTGGGGTTTTGTTGCATCTTACACTGAGACACTGGAAAATATGCCTATGTTAGCTTTTTGAAGACGGACCATAGACTGTATAAAGAAGTGGACTAAGTAAGTGTGACGTCATCCATAGCGTTTGGCTCAGTCAAATGAAGCTCATCGAGGCTAGCAGTTCATATCTTGATTCACGGACAAAATAGCTAAATAAAAAACAACAGGATCATGCAGAGCGGGTTAATACAAATGTTTTAAGACCAAAATGATGAGGATCACTGAGAGGGATGACAATTTTTCAATCAAAAATCAATAGAGTCGAAAGCGCGCCCTTAATCACTTCCTATTTAGAATGCAACTAGCACATTAGCTATGTCCATTTCTATATACTGTCTATGAGATGGACGGATAGCCAGATATATATTGACAAACACGATGCAGTGTCTCAATAGAACTTAGAATTACCTTTCCTTCTGTGTGATTCATCTGCACATTTGGAAAGGTCTTGTTGGGGACACCAGCTTTTCTCAGCCCCCACAGTCCTTCACCAACTTCTTCCTTCTTTTTCCAATCGTCAAATGTCACGATTCAAACCTGACTTTGTTTCTCCACATTGCGGCCTGCCCTTTAAAAACGCTCACCAACTCGTCTGACTCAGGGCCTTCATTAGAAAAGATATCAGCACATGTTATCACCTGTTATCCTTCAACTTTTCACACCATATTTCAACCTTTCCAAACTGTCACAATCCTCTTTCCTGTTCTGTGTTTTTCAGTTTTTATAAATTAATAAAAGGCTTAACCTCGATGATAAAAAAAAAAAAAAAAGCACTTTATTTAGACAATAGAACATAATTCTCTTGTAATACTGTCAGTACTACCTTGGTCAGGACTACCTTAGCTGGAGGAGTGTACCTGTTGGTTTTTTTTTGGCTTGATGGGGGTAAACCAGAGTGCCCAGAGGAAACACAACCAGACACAGGGAGAATGTGCAAACTCCGCACAGAAATGCCCTGGTATCAAACCATGAAACTTAACCACTCACAAGCACCGTACCGGGTTGACAAGACCATTCTAAAACTATTCAGGAAATGTCCAGTGCTGCCCTGTATATGTGGGTTTGTCAGTATCAACACTTTCTCAAACGAGTATCTTATTTTTATACTAATTTAAATATCAATGAGGATCTTCGTATCTATTTTTCAACCATCCTATTATTTTTAAGTTTTACAGGGCCCATATTACGCTTTTTTCTGATCTATGTTATAAAGTTGTTTCCTCATCACGAACAGACCTGGAGTTGTGTTTTGTTTCATTCACACATGTTTACACACAAACGTTGTTTCCTCATCACGAACAGACCTGGAGTTGTGTTTTGTTTCATTCACACATGTTTAACACACAAACTCTGCATATTTAGGCTGAGTTCTCTCAAACAGAAAACACTCTGTTCCACTTTGTGATGTCATGTGGTAACACAGGAAGTGCTCCGCTGTCTTTTTAAACTTCATACACCTTCACTAGAATCATCTGGATAATTTCAGTCATGGATTTGCCAATCTCTGTTGAACTAAAGGTGAAAGGCCGTTGTTAACTTGAAAACTATTGCTTCATGACATCACAAAGTGGAACAGAGCATTTTGAGCTTTGGAGATGTAGACAGACTAATAATAAAGGGTTACTCAAACATGTGTGAATGAAATAAAACACGACTCCAGGTATGTTTTTGAGGAGGTAACAGCATTATAACATGGCTTGAAGTTCACAAGAGTCAATTTTGTGTTATATAGGACCTTTAAAATCAAGAACAATTAATCCTTGTAAATACATAAAATTCTATAAATATTTCTCACCTGGTACACACATTCTACTCAGCATTGTTTGAATATTTTGAATAACTCTGCTCAAATTCAGTTACTTTTTGAGTTTAGTAAATTTATTTAATGAAAAAAATTGTAAAAACGTGCCTAAATATGGTGGTGAATCACTTAAGAGAATCGTCCGGTCTCCTTGATGAGCTGTGATGTGCGTGTAATCAATTCAAAGTGGACGCCATCTCTTCCTGCATTATAACTTCTATCATAGGCTGTAGATATACACTCAGGGTATCACAAAGACTAGGATCCAAATTGTATGTGCTGGTTTGGATTTGTTACTTCTTTCGCCCATTTGAAACAGTCAACATCCGATAAAAGCCTTCTTTATCTGTGCATGCTCTGATAACTTGTTCGTTGTATAAATCTGTGCATTGGTAAAACACTAAAAGGGCTTTGGATTTACAACAAGAAGGAATATTTAAAGAGGAACATTTTGTCATTTTGTACAGACCAGCTATAAACTAGAGAAGAAAATTAAAGATTTTGTCAGCGTTTGTCAAAGTAAGCGTTGGTTTAGTGTAATTTAGGGTCTAGGCTCCTACACAATATATAGTCAGCAGGGTCTATAGTGACTCAAGAAGCTCATTGCAACCTTACAAACTGTGTATTGTTGCCTTTGTATCTAATGTATTTATTAGATACAAAGGCGTGGTTGGTAGTTTAGACTGACTTGTGGGTTAGACAACATAAGCGATCACTTAAATTCACTAGCATGGTAAGAGATTTGTTTTCTACTGCAATATTAAATTTTTTTTTCCAAGAACAAATATTACAAAGTGAGTTTTTAAAGAAATTTCAGCAGTTCTTGTAGGAAGCGTCAACTTTTTAGCTTCCTTAGAAACTACTCTTTTCTTATCGGTAAATGGTAAATGGTCACATTTTTATATAGCGCTTTTCCACCTTCTAGGCCCTCAAAGTGCTTTACATCAAGGAACCACTCACCCGTTCGCACACACATACATACACCAGCGTACGCAGACACTGGGGGCGAGGTGGGTTAAGTGTCTTGCCCAAGGGCACAACGACATTATTCATCTGTGGAAGCGGGATTCAAACCGCCAACTTTCAGATCAGTGGACAAACACTCCGACCAATCCAATTGAGCTACTTTCGCCCCACAATTTATTTCTTTTTTCTTTTTAAATTGTATCTATCACTCTACAACTGCATTTTCCTTTTGCTGACACAGATCTACTGATGATGCCGGACACAAAATCGTACAAAACAGCTCTTCTGATTCCCAAACTTCCAGGAAATTGGCCCCGCAGTGACTCCCTGCGTCTCCCATGGGTGCCCTCTGGATTGGACTGGAGGTGTGTGGGTGCTTCTCCTCTTCTTCTCTCTCTCTCTCTCTCTCTCTCTCTCTCTCCACTCTGATACTCCTCCTCCTTTGGTGCGGACACCTGCTGCTTTCATCTCTAAATCTCCCCGATCAATCCCTCTCCACCAGCAGAAAGCTATAGCAATCCAACTGTACAGTGTGTTTGGGGCAATATCTACAGGGAGGAAATAAAAAAATAACTACAAAAAAAGTATGTTCTATTCGATCTATACTAAAAATCTATGAAAGCCTACATACTAGAATGAAAATGAGTCAAGTATTTCGTTTTGTTTTTTTTTTATCCTAGTGTAAATAACTTTGAATAAACATATATTTCCTTCTCAAAATAATTGTAAAACTAGCATTCCATATATGGACACCCTTTTAAATGTTTGATTGCTTTATAGCTTTACATAGTTTGTGAGAATTCCACATTTGCGACAGTAGCTCAGAGTGTTTGTCCACTGATCCGAAGGTTGGCGGTTCGAATCCCACTCTCGACATAAACATCATTGGCAGAGCGGTCAGATCCAGTGACCCACAGGTTGGCGGCGTGATTCCAGCTCCCATAGATGAATACTATCGTTGTGTCCTTGCCAAGACATTTAACCCAGTGTCTGCGTACACTGGTGTGTGAATGTGTGTGTGAATGGGTGAGTGGTTCCTTGATGTAAAGTGCTTTGAGTGCCCTGAAGGTGGAAAAGTGCTATATAACAATGGGACCATTTACCATTTGTTTAGTCATGCTGTCAATAATCGTTTATAATCATGGAAGGATATGTTTTTCCTCTCACAATAATCGTAATTCAACTTTAATAATGTGACATCCCTAACTCTAAGCAGCCAATTTTCACAGCTACCTAATGCATAAGGCCTCATGTTAGGTTTTCCTCTCAAGCTTTCTCATGACACGAGTGTAGAGGATCTGTTTTCAGTTGCCTAGATGCGATTATATTTCTTCACCACAGCGAGCGTTCTGTCACCATTACTTCATATATAACTATATACCGTAAAGTCTTCTCCGGTTGTAGCTGCCTTCCAGTGCCGGGTCTCTCTGGGAGAATAAAGCTTGAAAAATGTTTGATTTGCAGTAAGAGCCTTGCTTAGATGTGGCACAAGAAAGGAGGAGAGAGTAGGCGAGGATGGCTCTTACAGTGACTGACTTTGAGAGCTAATGGTGCTGTCAGTGGCTAATCACGCTGTCAGCTAGCATTACGCTTCAAACCTCCATCTTGTCTTGTGTACGCGGCGCAAGCGTGGACATTACGGCTCTCGAGATTTCACTATAGGACACAATAGCGCGGACCTTTGATGCGTTCCAGTGGGCAGCAGCTTTGAGAAATTCAGCTACAGAGAAGGCTATTTCAAGCTAGCTTTTTTATTTTGGTCAACGTCTCTGCTTTCATTTTCACTTTTCCACTTGATATTGCAAAGTTTTGTTGATACTTTAAAAGGTGTGGGTTTTCTGAGCACTTTTGATCCATCTTACCTGACAGATTCGCAATATTAACTATTTTGGCAAACATACAAGAACAAGTTTGTTCCTTGGTGTACCTGGTCAGAATAATTTGGAGGCTGTAACGAATGGCGTATTGAGTATATAGCCTTTAAAACACTAGAAACTGTAATCTGCAGATGCAAATTGTACCCTGATATTTGAACTAGAATTACAAAGACTGGCTCAAACCTGCTGTAATTGATATTGCAAAGTTTTGTGATACTTTAAAAGGTGCCGGTTTTCTGAGCACTTTTGATCCATCTTACCTGGCAGATTTACAACATTAGCTATTCTGGCAAACATACAAGAACAAGCTCGTTCTTTGGTGTATCTGGTCAGAATACGAATGGCGTATTGACTCTAGGCCTTTAAACCACCTTGTAGACCAGAAAATGAAATCTGCAGACACAAATTGTACCCTGATATTTGGACTTGAATTCTCAAAGACTGGCCAAAACCTGCTGTAGCCCACTGGAATGCATCAGAGTGAGTTATTTCAAGTTAACTTTTTATTTTGGTGAACATTTTTGCTCTTTCTTTTCCACTCTTGTATTCAATATTGCTAAGTTTTGTTGATACTCTAAATGGTGTGGATTTCAGAGCACATTTGATCCAACTTACCGGGCAGGTTCACAATATAAACTATTTTAGCATTGATCCTTAGTTTATTTGCTCAGAATGCTTTGAGAGGCTGTTACAAACGGTGTATTGAGTAAGGTCCTTTAAACTGCCTTTTAAACAAGAAAATGGAATCTGCAGACGCAAATTGTAACCTTATATTTGAACTTGAATTCTCTAAGACTAGCCTTTTTTCACATTTCTTCCATTTTTTCCACTCTTGTACTTGATATTGCTGAGTTTTATTCATATTTAAATTGTGTAGGTTTTCTGAGGACTTTTGATCCAACTTACCTGGCAGATTCACAATATAAACTATGCAGGTCTTATTGTTATTAGTTGCCATATACAACCAATGGCATAATAATTGTAGTTCTTTTGTAAACAAGAAAATGGCTGTAAATCGTACCCTGATATTTGAACCTGGATTTCTCAAAGACTGGCCCAAAGCTGCTGTAGCTCGGGAGTGGGTCTTTTGAAGTTAGATTTTTTTTTATTTTGGTAAATATCTCTTGTACGTGATATTGCTGGGGTGTTTTGTTGATAGTTTAAATGGTATGGGTTTTCTGAGCACTTTTGATCCATCTTACCTGGCAGATTCACAATATAAACTATTTTAGTGAACATACAAGTGCAAGTCTTACTATCACTGATCCTTAGCTTATCTGCTCAGAATTCTTTGAGAGGCTGTGACAAATGGTGTATTGAGGGTAGGCCTTTAAACCAGCTTTTAAACAAGAAAATGGAATCTGCAGACACCAATTGTACTGTGATATTTGAACTTGAATTCTTAAAGACTCGCAAAACTTGCTGTAGCTACTGGAATGCGTCGTTTCAAGTTAGCATTTTTGCTTCGGTGATCATTACTGCTCTTTTTTCACGCCTGTACTTAATATAGCTAAGTTTTGTTTTTACTTTAAATGGCGTAGATTTTCTGAGCAGTTTTGATCCCTCTTACCTGGCAGATTCACAATAGAAGATATTTCAGTGAACAAGTGCAAGTCTTCTGCTATCACTGATTATTTGTTTGTCCACTCTGAGATGCCGTACAAGCCATAACAGTTCTTTCAACCAGCTTTTAAACATGAAAACGGAATCTACTGCTGCAAAAAGTGCCCTAATATTTCAACCTGCCTTCACCTAATTTGTGCCATTTTAAAATATTCATAATGCCCTATAACAACCATATGAATACACTTAGCTGTTTTAGGGCATGAATGCAATTTGGTTCCCATGGATGGTCGTTTTTTTAATTTATGGGTGCGTGCACGGCTTCAGAACAGCTTTTCAGACGGCAAATTGGAGGCAAGGTGGACCTCTCTTTTACAGCCAACATGCTCTCGGCCCAAAATGTAACAGGACAATGCATCACGCTCTTTCTTTGCAGTTCACTATCCATCCATTGTTGACATTTACAATATTTTCCATGGAGGGAAAAGTGTAATTTTACCAACTCATGTACCTACAGCTTGAAATTTTCTTTTTTTTTTTCAGTTAATGAAATGAAAAAATGATTTCACACTTGATTTCGATACTAAGGATATTGATTCCGATACCGATGATAATAAAAATACTCGCAAAAGAATGTAATTTTCAACATTATACAATCGTACTTTTTTATATTACCATATGGTGTTATGTAAGTAATCCCTCAGTCGTCCAGGTACGCTCCATAGTGGTCCATAGGCGTATACTAGTCTAGATCATTCTAAAACTATTCAGGAAAAGTTTTTTTGTTTTTTGTTTTTATTTTTTAATTTGTTCCTCTCATGAAGTAGTACAGTGAATAACAAAACATAATATACAAAATATACATAATAGAAGGCATTTCTATGGTTACAAAGGAGCCTTGTCTTTTCCTCACACCCTCATCTGTGTGAACCATAATTCTCTTGATGTGTGATTGTGATTTTCATTCTCTGACATAAACACAGATCATTTGTGTATGTCTTCAGACAAAGCTCTGTTTCTTGCTTTAAACAAATTAATGTCTATATTTGTGTGATCTCTAAACGCAGCTTTTTTCATAATGTGAATGATTTTTTCCATATTAAAAATAATGGTGTCATGTTGGTGATGTAAGCGTTACAACACACTTCTATACAGTAACTAAAATACGGTAGTATCATTGAGCAGTACAGTATTCTCATAGTATCATAGCTTAAGATGTATTAGGCTTTGTTCAAAATAAATAAGCTCTTGGAAACCTTATTTTTAACATTTTAACATTTTAGCATGTGAGATTCCATTGCAATTGTTCAAAATAAATAAGCTCTTGGAAACCTTATTTTTAACATTTTAACATTTTAGCATGTGAGATTTCCATGTCAATCTGATTAAACCCAAAATCTTAGTTCAGACATTTTCTCAATATTTACATTGTCGATTCTTAAAGTAACATCTGTTTTACTTTTATTACTGAATACCATGAACTTAGTTTTTGCCAGATTTATTGATCATTTATTTATATCAAACCATGCTTTAATGTTTAACCATTACCTTATTGATTTCTTCAGACAACATTTTGAAATTGTCCCCTGAATAGAAAACAATGTGTATCGTCTGCAAATAAGATGAACTGCATCAATTTTGAAACCTCACAAATATCATTTATTTATAAAATAAAAAGGTTAGGCCCCAAAATAGAACCTTGTGGAAGCCCACACTCAAGATGCAGACTATTTGGCCTATTACCGGCTAATTGAACATATTGTTGTCTGTTTTGTAAATAGATTGCCAACCAATTTAGGACTACACCCGTTAGTGGTGCCTTCAATGCCATAAACCATTTCAAAGTTAATTTCTGTCCTGTGAATGTGAAATTTTCAGTACTGATACCTGCTCAAATGACTGTCTAGTTTCGATACTAGTTTCAGTATCGATTTGTATCTAACCCTAATGCCAGCTTAAATAACAAATGTTAAAATAGCATGACATTTGTGTAGAATTGACCAAGTATAAGCTCTAGAATTCACTTTGTCCTGCTAATTCCCAAGCAGCCGTTTAGCCCCTAACAAGTGTGAAATAGAGGGCAGCGTATTTTATATAACGTCACCTTTCTGTCCTATAATGTACAGTATGTAGCACAGGAACACACTCTGGGAGTTACTCCACTTCTGACGGCCAGTGTCTTGGTCAAGGGCAATCTTCTTACATGCTCCTCCTCCTCGGGCTTCACTAGAAAACCCCATGCGAGAACATGCAGCCTCCATCTACAGTGCTGTCCAGTTGAAATGCACAGATCTCCTTGCTACCAGGCATCGTGTCAAAGTGATTAGCGTGCAGGCCGCAGAGTGGACTTGCACATATACAGTAGAGTGCATAAGGACACAGTGGTAGTAACAGTGCGGAGGCGGTCCGGGTGTCGCAGTAGCTGACATTTGCGTTTGACACGTGCACATGTGAGAGAGAAAGTGACTAGAGGGAAGAGCATATATGGACACGTGCCCTTCAGCTCTGTGGTATACACTCAAAAAATGTGTTAATTCAAAATATGTTAAGACACCCCTTTCACTATAAAGGTGCACTATCGAAATTATCAATCAGTGGTACCCGTGGTCATCAGAGCACTTGGGGCAGCAACCCTCAAACTGGAGGAGTGGCTACAGCAGATTCCAGGAAAAACATCAGACATCTCATTCCAGAAAAACGCATTTCTAGGAACAGCAAGATACTGCCGCAGAACCCTCAAGATCCTAGGTCTCTGGTAGAGGACCCAAGCTTGGAAAAAGGATGAGACCACATGCGGAGGGTGAGGATGAGATTTTATATATTACAGAGGAGCAGGTGGTGGACCCTCCACCTGAAAAGTTCCATAGTGCCCCTTTAAAAATCCATCCATTTAGTCATCTTCTTCCGCTTATCTGGGGCTGGGTTGCATGGTCAGCAGTTTAAGCAGGGACTACAAAACTACCCTTTTCACACACACTTCCTCCAGCTCCTCCAGGGGGACCCCAAGGCGTACCCAGGCCAGCCGAGAGACTTAGTCCCTCCAGCTTGTCCTGGGTCTTGCCCAGGGCCTTCCGATGTGGAGGAGCTGTGGCTCTATTCTAAGCTCCTCCTGGGTGACTGAGCTCTTCACCCTATCTCTAAACGTGCGCCCGGCCACCCTACGGAAGAAACTCATGCCGACCACTTTATCTATTTGTCCTTTCGGTCATTACCCAAAGTTCATGACCATAGATGAGGGTAGGAACATAAATGGAGAGCTTTGCCTTTCAGCTCCTTTATTACCACAACAGTCCGATTCAGTGACTGCAGCCCTTAGCAAAGTCTAAGGCCCCAGACCTTATACTCCTGAAGCACCTCCCCACAGGACACCACGAGGGACACAATCGCGTGCCTTCTCCAGATCCACACAGCACATGTAGACTGGTTGGGCAAACTCCCACAAACCCTCGAGCATCCGATGAAGAATAAAGAGCTGGTCCAGTGTTCTGCAGCCGGGACCAAAACCACACTGCTCCTCCTGAATCCAAGGTTCGACTATTGGGTGGATAGAATAGACTTTACCAAGGACGCTGAGGAGTGTGATTCCACTGTAGATGGAACACAATCCCCTCCAGTTCCTCTTCTTAAACAGAGGGACCACCCCGGTCTGCCAATCCAGAGTGTTGCCCTTTAAAAATGATAAGCCTACATGAATTCTGTGATGTCATCCTAAGTGAAATGGTTAATGTATCTTTACAGTTGCAAGATAGGGCCAGAACTTTGCTGTAAGTTTGCTTGCTGCATCCATAGCTCTTGAAACAAATCCCCCTTTTGTAGATCCAACCCCTGCACCTATTTTGCCTTGGGTTGCATTAATAACAGTTTATTTTCATTTGACATCCAAACCTTTGTTATATTACATTACCCCTAAATTGAATTTCCACATTTGAATAACTCATACATTTTACTTTGGCACAACTCCACTATTCCCAACAATAAATTTCATCCCACGCTTTTTCATTCTGGCTTTCACGTCGCTTCCGGAGACTGATGCATTACTTGGCTAAACTTTATTGCCTCCTCAGTTAGCTAAGTCGGAGTTAGCAAACACTTTTGACGGAATGGGAAGGCGGCGCTCACATGTATGTCACTTCAAAGCAAATAGATTCCTCCCCCAAATCCGTGCAAATCGAACATGGCGGCTTGTTGTTTGTCAGTAGAGACGCGCCCCGGTTAATCTGTGTAATTTCAGCAGACATAAGTGGGGATGCTATCGCGTTTCTGTCACTGGTTGAGCACTGGAACATTGGCTTATTGGTTATGGTTGAATTATTCATTTGGATTGGTACTTGCCCGCGTGGTCTATGTCAATGATGCTAAGGGCTGATGAGCGCTGGTGATGGCAGAGTGAGAATGATTCATGCACTACACTGGGTTTTGGCACACATCCAAATGTTACTCTTTCAATAAAGCTTTCAGATAAATGTGCTCAGAGAAGGGTTAATACAGTGCTCCTGCTGCTACTTCTGCAAAATATGTTATAATAATGATGTACTTTAATACAAGTTCATCTTTCATTAGAAGGATTTCAGTTATTCATTTATGTAAGTTATTCATTATGGCCATTTTGTATTATTATTATTTTCACGCAGTGTTCATTTTGACCATACATTTTAATTTAGTATTAGTCTTCATCTTCAGTTTTAATCACGACTTGAAGAATAATAATAATTCAATAAATTAAAATAAATGAAATAATAATTACAATTTCAGTCTAGCTTTAGTCAACAGAAATGTCATGTTAATTTAATCAGCTGAATCCACTGGTTGACTAAAACAATTTTTTTAAACTTTTATTTGAAGGCCCCCACCTTTTTACAGACACCAGTAGCTCTGTCAACTTGCTTGTCCTTCATACTACTCTCTGTAAAATAGAAATATATAATATGTATTTCATATTCAATTGATTTTATAAAAGCAACAACGTTTTAATTTAATAACTAACATCAAACTAATTACTATTGGCGAAATGTTACATTTAATTATTTTAATGTTGGCCACATACTCGATGTGCACGTTGACTTACCAACTGCAAGATGCAGACGGTGTCCAAAGCACTGCATCCACCCCTCATGTGTCGTGGCTTTGATGTGTTTGCTGCATTATCAGTAGTGATGCAGACCATGTGGTCCTCTTGGAGGCCCCAAGAAGCCAATGCATCCTCTAGCCCTTGGCTTATGAGTTCTCTGGTATGATCCTCAGGAAAATAAAGTGCCTGCAGGCCCTTGCTCTGCAGAGTCCAGTTGTCGTCGATATGATGAATAGTTCGACTGAAATAAGGCTGTGATGTACAGCTTGACCATGTGTCTGTGGTAGCGGTGAAGTAAAGCACCTTCTGCACCTCCCTTTCGACTTGAGCCTGACAGGCCTCGTATAAGTGAGGGAGTGCTGTTTGAGAGAAGTATTTTGTGCCCGGGAGTTGGTATCCATCACTCGCATTCATTTTCTGAACCCGATCACTTTGACATTACTTATAGGCATCATGTCCTTAGCAGTACAGTAGACTACAGTGTTGGCTGTGGTTTTGCCCTCTTTGACTGTTTATCGTACAGTTAACGGTGACATTATGGACCACTGCTGAGTGTGTGGTGCAGTGTTGCGAGTGCTGCTAGCATCACTGCTACCTGCCGAATCAGATGGTGTTTTCAACACTCCTTGTGGTCTGGTGGGCGATACCTTTTTAAGTGATTGAATAAGTTGGCAGTATTTCCGTGTTGCATGACACTGAGTGCTGGCATACTTTACATAAAGGCTTCACTTGTTTGTGGTCTGTTTTTAGATATCTATACCACTGCTATATTACTGAAGTTTTAT